>QAXH01004944.1:65438-84340 GCA_004335635.1 Chloromonas sp. AAM2
TGAAGCCACTGATAGAGCCAGGTTGGGATATAGTTAGGGCGGGATAGAGAAGGAGCCGTTCTGGATACAGATGAAGCCACTGATCATCCTCTGGCGTCCTCTTCATACAAGTTAGTCGCACGAGGTTTTGTCAGGCAGATGTTGCCCAGGGCGATGATGACACCACTTCTTGCATCTAAGCATTGGCTGGTGCGGACATCCAATCCCATGTGCCCTGCCTATCAATCTCATGTAGATTCCAAACTGCCAGTGCCCTATCAGCCTGCCGAGCCCTATGGCCCCACCTGTTGATTAGGTTCCTCAGGTCTAGGAAGGGCGCCAGGTAGGAGGACTTGGCCTGCTCCAACACACCCACTATGGCCGCCACTGAAGGGTTGTCCAACTGCAGGACGGAAAGAGCAATAGGGAACCTAAACCAGGGCAGATGCGTCGATGGGCCGAGCACTGATGGTGGTGCTTCTATTCAAATCAGCTCTATGCATTAGCTGCACAGTGGCATTGGCAGCACGGCGGTGCCACAGTACACCGACCGTACAACAGTACACCGACCGTACCACAGTGCACCGACCGTACCACAGTGCACCGACCGTACCACAGTGCACCGACCGTACCACAGTGCACCGACCGTACCACAGTGCACCGACCGTTCACTGCACCGGCAGCTCTCCTGCCAGCCCTGCCGTCACCTGTGTGCGAATGCCGCCCAGATCCACACTGCGCTCGCGCCAGAACTGGATCTCAGCAAGGGGCCCGGAGGACTCGCCTGCGCATAACAAAAACCACCAGTAGACACACTTGTGGCTCTCTCACTCTGCCCTTTACTATGCTTGCACATGTCAAGGTCGTATGAGGCTGCTTCCAGGCAGCCAACACCGTGCCTCACCCCTTGTCCAGTTCCTCCATGCTCCTTACCCATCTTCCCTGTCCTACCCTTGCCTGTGTGGCCGACCCATGCACTTGACCCACCTGCAATCAAGCCTAACGTCAGCCTGCCTTAGCCCCACCTCACTCACTCCCCGTGCACATCTCCTTCTTCGCAGGTGCGCCGTTCCCCGGTGCCAACCTGCCATAGGAACCCCCATCCCCACGCGCACACACACACACACACACGCACACGCACACACACATACCTGCATCCTGTGCGTCCTGTTGGTTTGCCACCTCCTTGATCTGCCTGGTCCAGTGCAGTATGGTGCTCTCCAGCCGCTGCACCAGGTCCTTCTGCTTGCTGGCGGCCCGGGCGTCAGAGATGCGCTCCTCGGGGATGTACAGGATGGTCTTGCCCCGCACCTCGTACACGGTCTCTGTCAGGTTGGCCATGAACTTGTGGAGCTGCAGAGGGAAGACACACACGTGGCCTGAGACACATGTTTTGTTTGCTTTGTGCTGTTGCGATCTGATTGCTCCATCCTTAAAGCTATCACCGACAGCACGTGCGTGTACCACACATGCAACTGAGAACTCAGCTGTGCAGAGCTTGTGGCAGCTGTACAGGGCAAATGAAGTCAACAAATGGACGTCATGGACTGCCTGTAACAAGCACTGTAGCCCTTTTGGGTTCTATTAAGTACAAGGCCTGTAGACAATTTCCCCCTCTCACCTGTGCCGTGAAGTCCGCCTTGACCGCCTCTGGCCAGCTGTTGTTCCCCATGACCACCGGCACGTACAACCCGTGCATGGCGCGCAGCAGCGACAGCAGCGCATCGCCGCCCTTGAGCACGCCGAAGAATACAGTCTGTGTGCAGGACAAGAGCAGGGCGACGGAGTCAAGGCGAGGCAACGTGACAAGCTGGCCTTACTGTCATGCCGTCAAAACAGAGAGCATGAATTGCTGCTGCGACAGAGGCAAGCATGGTATGCTGACCATCACACAGAACTGAAGGCATGCCAGAGGTTTGTAGCATCATTGCCCCTGGTGCTTCTGTTTTCCATGGTGTGCCCTATTGCACATTGGCTGTCCCCTCTGCCCTTGAGCCTGCTGCCATCCTGGCCTTCCTCGCCGGCGCCGGCTGCCATGCAACCCTGACGATGCTGCCACTGCCATTGCTGCTGCTGCTGCCACAGCTGCCCTGGCATGGCATGCCATGCCAGACATGGCCACTGCTGCTGCACGCCCTTCTGCGCCTATCGCTGGCGATCCAGCTCAGTGCGCTATTGCTTCTGCTGCTGTGGATGAGGGTCTCCTGCTGCTCCTCCTGCCGCTGCTTGCACTGCTGCCAGCCCCATGTACCTCCACCGTCATGCACACTTCAACACAACACCCCCATATACCCATCACGGCATGCGCCTCTGCCCGTACCTCCTGCACAGTCTCCGGCAGCACCAGTTTGGTAGGATCCCTCATGAAGTACACGAGCTGCTCAAAGGCCTTGGGCACCTCAAGGGTAAGTGTGAGGGTGGCGTGCGGCTTGGCGTCGAGCACAGCAAACATACGATTGGCCTACATACAGAGGCAAAGGGCACATGGGGACAGTGGGTTGTGAAGCATAGATACTGGTTGAATGTGTGCCAGCACAGCAAGGTGTGTGACAAGCGAGCTGACAGCGAGTGGCTGCACGGCTGGCCGGCCTGGCGGTTGACTAGCTGGTACGCTGAAGATGCTGCCTTGCTCTGGCTGCCTGCATGGCTGGCTGCCTTGCTGGCTGACACGCTGTCTGGCTGGCTGGGTGGCTGCCTTGCTGGCTGGCTGACTGGCTCTCTGACTGTTTGGCTTGCCGGCTGCCTAACTACCAGCTGGCTGGCACACGACACAATATTTCCCACACCTTGGGACTCATAAGAAATATTGATGCCGTGACCGTGTGGTCTGCATCCCAAAGAGAAGCCAGCCATTCGTTTGGGTCATCAATGCCGTTCCGCAGTTCTGACCCTTCGCTGGGGAAAAGCTGCAAAAACAGGCAAGAGCAGAAATGCATGAGTTGGATGGACATGCATTGGCATGCGTGCGCAGGTAACGAAGTGCTGAGTGAGCACTGCATGCCAGCAGGAGTCCAGAACCTGACACTGGAAGAAGCTCATGTCAAACTGGGGCATGGCTGTCGCAGAGCTACCCTGGTAAGGTAACCTCAAGTCACTGACCAGCTGAATCTTGCTCTGAATCCATGAGATGAGGGTCGGGTCCGCAGTGGGTGCCTGCAAACAGACAAGTCAAATGCAATGTACATGCAGGGTGCCGTCCAAGTGTGCAGAAGGCAACATTGCCGAGATACAAGGCACGGGGCGAATATATGGCCTATACTTACCTCGGACTTGGCCCGGCCGAGCTTGAATACGACTGGTCCTTCCTCCTCGTCAGCCATCTCGCCACAGCGCTTTGGCCGGGATGTGTAGGTTTCAAGTCAGCTCCTTATGCGTTCATCACAAGTTCTGTAGTATCTGATTGAAGCGACTAGCAGGGTCTCGTTCGTGTTTGCACCTGTCTTTCACAAAACTTCGAGCCGCTTTTTCAGCGGTATGTCTCTCAGTGGTTAGCACCACTGGCAGCTGAAGAAACAACGAAGCAATGGACAACCTGACCTCAGTTCCAGCGCGTCCCCCAAGGTGCGCTGACGGTTAAGGAGAAACGGGCGCTCAACTTTCTGATCCGCACTTTTCGATCAGCTGCATTTGGAAGTAACAAGTGCGATGCAATAAGGGTCTGAGGACCGCGTTGCAAATATGGCTCTGTGCAGCCTGCAATCAGTGCCTTTGGCATCAAGACCACGCTTGCGGCCTACCTACCTGCCTACCTCATCAAACACGCAACACAGCATTTGGCGCAGGCCAACAACTCGCAAATGCACTCGAACAGCAGCTCAGCGCCCACGGACGCCGGTGGTCGAGTAAGTGTGTAGGCAGCTACGAATGGCCCATGCAGATCCGTGTGGAAGCGAAACCACTTGAACAAGACTTGGCACTACCTGGCAATCGTGAAACCCGGACCTGTGACGACGACACCGGCAAAAGATCATTAGCCATCATGGGTGATATGCAGGCTTTTGGTGTTGTTGGAGGCCCGTCAGGGTACATCAGAGGAAGATCAGCAAGGGATGGTCGAGCAGCTCTGGTCGCAACAGTACTGTTTCCCGGGTACGTGCCCGCATGTATGCTGCCACCATTTGAGCTGTCAGTGCGTACCTGATGGGCAAAGCTGGTGCAGCCACACACAATATGCCTGATGCGGGTATGCTCAGTCTGACATCAACACGTGCTGCGCATGAGTCTGGTTATTGTATCCTGCCTTAACCATTCTGAATAAGATGCAGTCTACTATCCCACGCGGTCACAGCTGCACTGCCGACCAGTCACATGGCATAGGAACCACACCTACATCACACGGGCACCTGCAGGTGTCATCGCGGCTTCTGGTGGGACACTCAGCTACCCCACACCTGTCACTCCCCTGAGCCAGGTCACTCAGCCAAAGCCTCCCCAGCCGCAGCAGACAGAGCCCTCGCTAAGTCACAGCTCTCCAGCTGATGGCTTCACCCACATGGTCCACTTTCGATTCAGCAGCGTAGCACATGCACAAGCGTTCCTAAAACAGCCATCAGTCAAGGTGTGTGCCCCTGAACGTGTCAACTCTTCATCCATGGAAGCAGTGCTGGCCCGGAGTTTTGTGTTTCCATATCTCCGTGGAATGTACTGATGTGTACTTCACGAACTGTTGTGACACCTGTACCACGTGCCCAGGACATTGTCCCATTAAATGACCGCTCGAGTTTTCTCAACTGGAGTTAACACAGCAAGCTCCCTGGACGTGCTGTGCTTACATGAACATGACTTAATCCGATTGCCCCATGCGCTGCGGTGTGCAGGGTATGCTCACGGTGGCCCCTCCTCCCACAGCCGGCACCCTGGCCCCGGATGACACGGTAGAGTCAGCGACCGAGCCCATCTGTGTGCGCACCTCAGTGCTTGCATTCCAAGGGTCGGTGCCGTCGGACATGGAGGCGGTGTTCAGAAGGGGACCGGACTTTGAACGGGGCGCGGATCTGATGTTCGTTCTCCGCAGCACTGAACACTGTGTAGCGACCGCTGCAGCCCTGGCCGCCCGACCCGTTGCGGCCGGCCAGGAGGCCGACAGTACCAGTCACCAGCAGGAGGGGCTACCCGGGCAAGCGGCGGCACAGGCAGGCGGGATTGACGAGGCGGGCAGCGGGGATGCGGGAGCGGGGGGCGCGGCGCATGCAACGGCTATCCAGGATTTCACATCGGAGTTGGCGCTTCTTGCACAAAGCTCTGTAGCCGGTGCGGTGCAAGTGTCCTACGGTCCAGCACTGGTGCTGTTTCCCAAGCATTCAAGCGAGGCGATGAGCGGGATGCAGGGCAGCAGGCAGCAGCAAAGCACGGCCTCCGACACATCGAGTGTGCCTGACCAGGGCCAGGGGTTGCAAGACTTGAGCACGCTTCTACAAGGGGTGGGTCTGGCAGCTGCAGGAAATCAGGCGGAGGGTGCGCGGAATGCCGATCTGCTGCGCGGCGCATGTCACGTGTTCATGGCTCGGTTCCCGTCCCGTGAGCAGCTCAGCGCCTTCCGTGCCACCGCCCCGTGTGTGGCTTTGTGGGAGCAGCGGGGGCAGGTTGAGCGGGAGCCGCCTGGCCGGGTGCCACCCTTGCTGCCGCTGTGTGCGGAGACTGAGTTGGTCATGCTCGTGCACTCGGCACAAGGGACGGCATGAACCAACTGCCCGTTCCGTTGCTTCTGACTGCTAACACGTCAGTTGCTCTGACTGACTGTCATATTGCCCAAAGCTGATTCATTTACTTACATTTGATTGGATTGCTCACTCACCTTGTCTGTAGATTACGCAAGTGATGAACATAGTCGACGTTTCAAAGTTGAAGACAGTTCGCCTTCACAGCTAGGTGGTGTGAGCTGTGATTCGCTGAGTCATCTCAGTAGCGCTCAAGCAGCAACCCAGTACCTGTTATTGCTGGGACATTTTGTTGGTGTGGATTCTCAGTCGTTGCCTGGCGCTTGAGGGTGACTGCACCAGATGTGGGGCTGGATTGTGCAAGTGCTGGACGTCGCAAAGCATTCAATCATCATCAAGTAATTGATCACTTTTCTGACCTAATGGCAAGACGTACAGGCCCATACAACTAATTGTATGTCGAGGATGACCAGTGCTCGTCGTGTCGCATGCTTTGTGTGGCACAGCGATTGTCCAACTTTGTGTGGTGCCGCGCGTGCACACGCCAGGCACATTGAAATGATCGGATGATCTAGCTATCCTGGCGAACCCCGGCCAGGTCCTGTCAAGTACCAGGTCATCAACCAACGCAACTATCTTTACATCTTAAACAAGGAGTCTATCATTGACAGCTTCCCTGGTGCAAATACATGTACAACTTGGGCCTGTACAACCCTGTCGAGTACCAGATAACCAACGCAACTATCAAGATGATTAATCAATTGGGTGACCCCGGTCTAGCAGGGGACCCTCAACACTAGCCAGCTTTGGTCTCGTCTGGGCGGAAAGGTTTCCAACAAGTCAAAGGAGCACTTAATGCCAACCTCAGCTACACTTGCAACATCTGAATTGTATGTGTGGGTTCACAGCCCCTGCGCCAGTGCAGTAGCCTGTGACACGCATCCAAGGCTCGGTGACCTAGGCACAGAGAGCATTCATTCACTTGTCAGGGCCATGAGCCTGCGATTACAAGGGGAGCAGGGCCACACACCTACCAGGGCCATACACAAGGGCGAAAACCGCGTTCCACCATCTTGATTCATCTAAACCTAGCACGAGTGTGTCGGGCGAGCGTTTGCAGCCCATCGATCACTATTTCAGCCTCCATTGCTCTGACGCGAAGGGCGGCACAGGGCCAAGGCTAGCAATGCTGTTCGCTGGACGCGCAGATCTCACCAGCCATGCGGCCGGCACGGGTCATCACAAGTGCGAGCCGCCCGTTACATCAGAACACTGAAAGCTCAATAGTGATGGGTGGGATGCGAGCGTCGCCCAGTACACTCGTGCTAGCCCCAGGCCGACTGTGGCTTTGGCGCCATTTGACCGTCGCACCACAAGCGCAGCTGCCGCGGATCTGCGGTCGAGCCCACAACTGTTCTAACTTCTTTCTTGACTCCGCCGCTTGTCGTTGTCTATCTGACTTCTGCTGAAATGCGAGACCAAGCTCCAGAAGACAAAAGCGGCCAGGTACGCATTCTGCCACAACAACATGCGTGATGAAAGTACCAACGTCGAGGTATGGGTGCAAGTCAAGCCACAGTGCGACACCACACCCTGGCTGCCAATGAGTCCATGTGCAAAGGTACAAGCCACACACGAGGTTGGACATCTTCTTTGACGATGTGCGGAGATATGCTTTATCGCCCTTTGTCCAAGTGCCGAGGCATGCATCGCATGTCAGTACGTCAACGGGGTTCACGGCTCTAAATCATCAAGTGCATTTTCACATCAGGGAAGCTGTCACATGACACGGGTGGGGATGTGAACCACCCTGAGCAAGGAAGGATCAAACTCGCGCATTGGCAAAGGACTGCTGGTAATCATACCCCTACATTCATACCCCTACTGTGGTGCATGTAAACGGCTTGCCACATTGCACAAAAGCAATGGGCCAAAATTCAAGCAGGTGGAAAACCACACAAGCGGGAAACATGAGTTGGGACCCCACGGTCAAATGGATTTGTAGCTGCTGTCCTTGGTAACAGAATTCCTTGGCACAAGGGACCGTGTTTTGAAGCATAGCCCTTGGCGCGCATGTGCAAGCTTGGGCAGCAGGAACCTGCTTGCCCTCATTTCAATGCACTCGATAAGACGCCAGCTGTGCCCTGCGGGTTAGCCTTGCCACCTGAAGCCCGGCACACGCATGAGATGCCTTGTCCTGGCCGCTCCAAGGAACAGACACTGGCTATGATCTTGTCAGTGCTACAACAGGGCCGCTGGCAGGGTTCCGCACATATCACCTTCACACAGCAGCACGGGGCATTGAGCCCACACGCACCACTTGCGTTGGTGGTGATTATGCCGTGGCCTGATGCCAGAGCTTTGAGCTGAGGCATACTCTACAGCTGAATGCTGGTCACCTTTGCATCAGACTGCTGGTCAGCCTGAGGTCAGCTTGACATGCGCGTGAACACATTCAAGCTTCTACATAACAAAGTGGGTTGAGCACGCCATCCCCCGATGAAAACTCGTCAAGCCCGTTCCTTAGCATGTGTCTGGCAACCGCACCCCAGTTGGCAGCTGCAGTAGCAAAGGGCTGCAAGCTGAGGGCAGCACCCTGCATGCTCACTGTTAGGATGCAAATCAATAGCTGGTGGCTTGACCAAAATCGGAGTCGTGAGCACTTTAGCCACACGCCACCTTCCAGCTGACATCTTTCACCACCTCCTTGCACACAAGGCACTTGATGGAAACCAGACTTGGGTACTCCTCATGCGCTTGCCATGTTTGTGCATGATGGCCTGTGTTCATCATATACGTCACGACTATTACAGGTTGAATTCACGATGCACAGAACGCAGCAAACCTCACATGCAGCACGTGCAGAACTGCATACAATTGTACTCGCAAAACCTGCCTGCCTTGTCAGCCTGGTTCTGCAAACAGAGGCATTGCCTTGCACAAGTGTGATGTGTGTCATGTGATTGCAGTGCTGAACGCGATAAAAAAAGATGTTTGCCAGTTCTGGGACAATTCTCAGAGACGCCACTGGGACCAGTGTGGCAACTCAGTATGATCCCAGTAACCAGATTTCGTCAGGAGCACAGTAACCGCCACTCCTGCCACAGGCAGTGTCGAGCTTGAGTTCAACTGAACGAGCATCTCTGCAGAAAGGATTTGAAGAGCACCTCATAACAAGCAGCTGCTGTTGTGGTGCACCTCACAAGATAAGTCGCACACCCTGCCACAGGCCCCTGCAAGTAAGTCCGAGCGTTTGCAATGCCGCAGCAGCACTCCCTCTGCCAACTGACAGCAGCAAAGGTGCGATTGGTGCAACATGAATTGAATCGCCAAGGGACAATGATAAACGCGCGATGCAGGCAAGCAGCCACCTGGCGTACTTGTCATACATTCTACATCTCTAGCAAGGCACAAAACGAGACCAAGCGCGTCTCGCCCGGAACAAGGTGTAGCATTGTGCAAAACGTGCGCGTGCGGTGACACCCTGAAGCATGTGCTTGTAGGCCTAGCTGGTTGAGTGGTCCAGAACTGGACAGCATAGGCCAGACCTATGCAACCATGCCCAGCCATCAGATTCTTTTGTCGTGGCTGTCATAGCAGTCCGCAACCACTACCCTGCTTCCATGCCTAAATCTCAATTCAAGGCTGCCTGATTGGCTGTGCAGGCACATGTACAAATGCAAGTAGCGATGCTCCTTGCCCGAGCTGTTTACTTCTTGCTTGGCTTTTTGAAGACCAGCATGTGCATGGGCGTGAAGACACCGGTCTTGCCGCCTGCAATGAGGGACTTGGCCACCCTCACAAGCATGAGGTGCACCTCTTTGATGCCACGTGGCGTGAGCCAGAAGAAGTCAAAGAAGCAGATAATGGCGTGGTTCACGTTGTGCATCCAGGTCAGTGTAGACAGGCGCTCGTACCTGCAAGAGCAATGGCAGGCCAGATGTCATGCACCATCAGCACCGCCATCTGTGTCTGCTGCACCAGCATTGCAGCCTCCTATCCACTAAGACAGTCACAACATAATCAAAGCGAACAGCCTGCCTTGCAACACATTCACCAGACAGGTTAAAGCGGCCTGAGTACGTGTTCCTCACATGGTGCTCTTCTCCCATCCTTGTCGTTCAACAGACACGCCACGCTGCCAGTGTCAGCCATACAATCTTTAGATGCTTTGAACTGTCCCATGCCTGTCATGTGTCCCCATCGGTTTCCAGAGACTGTCCCAATCTGCACTCTGTTGCAAGTGCTCTATGCCTTAAAGAGGTGGGCATAACGAACCAGACAATGCATGCTCCCAAGGAGCACTCACCAAGGGGAGCAGACAGGCGATGAGATGGCGAGGTCCTGGCTCCATATAAGCTCAAAACCCACAGTCTTGCCCGCTTCCTCAGCCTGCTTCCATGTGCGCATCTCCTGCAATAACCAAAAAGGGACAATGCTGGGCTTACAAGGCTGTGACGTACCGTGCATTGCACACAATGCCATTACATTGATATCACTGCGGCAGGTCAGACAGATGATGCTCGCATGCATTTTCAACGTATCATGCATCAACACCAGGACTGCAATTACCAGTCAGACACTGTGAGTCAGTGCACAACCGACATGCATGGCACAGTTGAGACACGATCTTGTTGCTAAGCAGCTTGCACAGAGACTGTTACGTTCTCTCACCGGCAAGCCGTTTCCGTAGTTGATTTCGTCCATGCACTTGACGTGCTCTGGGTTGTTGGCATCAAACTTGCGAGTGCTGACCCATTCGTAACTCAAGAACAAAGCTCCAGGCTTGAGTACACGGAATATTTCACCATACACGTCCTCGAGCTGCAGACAAACAACGAGGCAGGGTGTGTGTTAGTCTCTCTACAGCCAATGCGCTTAAGCAAAACGTCTTGTTCACATCTGACTTCATAACAACTGGATGTCCTGCAGCTTCTTTGGTCGACGGTGCATTGGTGCTCAGATGGTGGAGGCTCGGCGCATGATCAGCATGATGGTGACATTACGTACCGTCTGTGTACCAACATGCATCAGGATATGTGTGCTGCATGATGCATGCAGACCAACCTTGGGTGCGTGGCAGGTGGCCTCTATGGCGTACGCTCCGTTGAATGTGTTGGACTCAAATGGCATCTTGGTGAAGTCACCACGCACCACTGTTGTCAGTGGAGCCAGCCCTTGCTACAAAGCAAAGCAGGTGAAGAAGTGATCTTGCAACAAATTGAATTTAAGCGTGAGAGCAGGTGCTAGTCAGCTCCGATGTTTACCTTTTGATTGTGGCTCGTCGCGCGCTTGACCTGGTACTCATTGATGGTGATGCCAGTGACGTGTGCACCAGACACAGCGGCGATGGTGCGCATTGGCCCACCCACGCCGCATCCACAGTCCAAAATCTTGTCGCCAGGTTTCGCGGCCAGAATGGACGGGATGCGGGCCTCATGCGCGGCCTCTGAGGCGCGCCAGTTCTTACCAGGGAGCCCGGGAGAGAAGTGGAAGCTCTGTCCCCAACCCCACTCGTAGATGTCCGTGACCAATGAGTAGAAGACGTCCACGAGCTGTACGGTCTTGCTGCGGTCAATAACGCCCTCGTTTGTGCCGGCCTCGCCATAGGATGAACTGTACTCCTTGAACTCTTTAGCAACATTTTCGCGTGCGATTGAGCCGCCTGTAATCTCAAATGTGCTGGGCTTAGACTTGTAGCTGTCTGAGCCGCGCGCGATCCAGGAAGTGGCCAGGTAAGCTGTCGTCAACCCGCCCAAGGCACCCAGCGCATACTTCTGCTCCGTGCTGAGCCTATCAAATGTGTCTGTGATCTGGGTGGTCACATCGCTGAAGAAGCCACTTGGCTGGGATGCCATTTTGAGCTTTACAAGGCGTCGGCGAATGCAGCTGATTACACAGCCTGAAGCAGTAGTATGCCAGTGTCTACTGATGGGATTCAAACGTGTGCAAGTCACATAGGGGTTTAAATGGACACCCGTGTGACCCTGTGACTCTGTTCCAAAGTGTGTGACCGTTCAACACCACCCTACCTGCTGGCCTGCTGTCCCCAATCGCATGACCTGTAGTTGGTAAGTCTTGTCTATGATCTCATCTGGCATTAATCAAGGGCATGGAGACAGCACGTCTACAACGCCTTGGTGATGGAGCCCTGGCCCAGCGGTGCAGGTGTGCATGTCCTGAAGTTTGATAGAGATATGCGCATTCTCACCATGTCGGAAATAAGGGTGAAACACATGATGCTACCACTTGCTGTCTGCAGCCATTTCCGACCCATGCCCGTATTGCATCGGTGGAAAGGGACCTTCAAAGCAAGCCATTCGCCAGCAGCTGTCGCGCAACAAGAAGCAGCAACAGCGTCTGGGCAGCCCGACGATGAAGGGCCATCTGGTTCAGGCCGCATCACCGAGTACGTGCGCCCTGAAAAAAAGACGTTTGCATCCCCATCCATCACCTCGACTGGCACACTACGGCCGCCCCCCCTCTGGTTCCCCGCTTGGATGAAGTATCGGCGGCGAGAGGAGAACTACGTGTTCTGGCAAGACAAGTTCAGCCGCAACTCGATGGATATCGCCTGTGAGTGCGTGACGGCGATATCATGGGCAACAATGTTTCTCTGGCCCCAGGACCAGGAGTCCTTGATGCATGCAGCGTGAAGGGGCCCACTTTAGGCTGCTTGGGAACAGAAGTTATCTCAGGCTGTCGATAAGATAGCACTGGGAAATCCATGGCTTGCAGCATGCATGAAGTCCAGCTGACATATGTCAGAGTCATCTCATCTGCAGCAGGCCCACGTTGCGAGCCATGCACTGCCCACCGGCACACGCGCTTCACATGCAGATGAAGAGCGACGCTGGACTGTTTTCTCCACCATCTGGTACCTAGTTATGCAGACATACTTCAGGGCTATCCCACCAGCGCTCAAATACGTTGCGTACTTGATATGGTACCCTTTGGCACAGAAGGTGTACGAGGCGCACAAAGCACTGGTTCTTTGGCGTGAGTATTCGTTAACCCTCAGGGCAGTCAGCATTATTATAATTCTAGGAATAGTACGTTGCACAGAGGCCCATGTTGATCTCGCCCATGTTTTTCTCGCACTTAGTTTCTTGTTGAGTGGATAGCTGTGGGAATCCAGGGGATTGTCCATGCAGCCTGCGTGATGGTTTTGCAGCTAACCACTCATCGGCTGGGGTTGCCAGGTTGTGTCTAGGTTCTTATCAGGGCAGGCTGGCTGGGCTGACAGTTCCATGGTGGACATTTCGGTGGACATTTGCATGGTGGACATTTGCATTGGCAAGTCAGAAGCATCGTTGGACCAAGTCACAGCAATTCCCACACGACATGCTTCGTTTACCTGCAATGCACACGCATTTCCTGGCTGGCAGATGGGGTGGCTGTCTCCATGCCTTTTCGTTCCTCTGGGATTCACTGTCAAGCACGTGCTGGAGCTCCTGATTACATTCATCACCTAGCCAGCAGGAAACGCTTTCAAGTGTTCTTTATCAGCGTACCAATGCCTATCTCAAGTGTTCTTACATTAGCGTCCTGTTCTTCACTGTGCAGAGTGTCAGTTGGACGCATACCTCGCGGCTAGGGCAGTAGGCGCACCCGCAACACCACCACTACCCTTCCTGCGCAAAGCTGCCGCCAGCACCGCCAGCACCAGCAGTGACAGCAGCAGTGAAGGCAGCAGCAGTGGGGCCGGCAAAGGCTCTGCACAGTCAGCCGCTGCACAGGAGCAGCCAGAGGCAGAGGGTACAGATGCAGAGGCCACGGCTGAGAGTACTGGGAGGGGTGCGGGACCGGAAGCAGCAGTAGCACCAGGGTTTTCGCGGACCATGGCCATACGTCGGTTGCACTGGAAGAACACACTCCTGGCGGAGATTTTGTACATGATCAACATCACAAAGGTATGGGATTGTGTGTGGAGTTGTGTTAGAGTTGAGGCAGGCAGGTTGCAGGGCTCGAGCGACACGTGCACAATACGGCAGCGCATGGAATGCTCTTGCCGACTAAGTTGGCATGGGACAGTTTGGGCGCAATCAGGGTCATGAACACGGCACGACAAGCGGCAAGCCATGTTGATGCATGCATGCGTGTGCCTGATGCTAACAGCATGAGCATTTTCAGGTTATGATGGGCTTGCCAGGCATGGGCAGGGGCGGGGCAGATTTCACAGGAAATGTTCACAGGCCTTGTACGTGCACATAGTGGGCGCATTTGTTGTGCTGGCTAAGCAGCTGTTATCACCTGGTTAAAATTGTGTAGTATGTTCCCTTCTCGAACTTTGTGGGCATGGCACGAGATGCAAGTCAACAGTGCGTCGGCATGCAGTCAGATTGCTGCATGTCGCTGTTGATAGTCAGAATCGGTCGTCTGTACTCATCAGCTGTCAGTCACTCTGGAATGCTGAGCCTGTCGCACTGGCACAGTTGGCAACGGTTGGCAACTGCCTGTATCCCGGACCTGCGTGTGACACTGTCATGATGTGATGGTGCTTGCGCAGACTGGAAGAGTACACATGCTGCCGCCCAAGAAACGACCTCCTCAACGGCCCACGCTATTCTGGCTGTTCTGAGAAGCTGCCGTGTTATGTAGATCGACTTACTCGGGCGCTTTGACAAACCAGTGTCTTGTTAGTACCACATTGACAGCACATGACCTGCTGACATGCACTTCAGTGTGCTTGCAGACTGTGCAATGGCACTTGACAGCGCTATGTTTTCTCCTGTCTTAACCTCCATGCATGCTCTACACACACTCACTTTGGGGCGAGCGGTCGTTGAGTTCTTTCCTGATGTAAGCTTTGTTGCAACTTAAACTCAAACTTGAACTCTGGCGATGATCTGCTGGGCTCATTGTACACCTTGATTCACAAGGAGCCATGACAAGACACCGGCTACTGTTACTCAGTATCGTGAGCTGCGACAAGAACTTCAGCTATCAACATACCATCCACCCGTCAAGCCGTAAAATATAAAACGCAGATGCAAGCATGCCGAAACCGTCGGCTTGCACGATTCTCTGAGATGTGGTGACAAGAGATTGCACGATTCTTTAAAATGTGATAAGAGCTTCAACCTGCTGAGACTTGCGTTTGCATCAATCCTTCAACCGGCCTGTGGACGGATACTCGGGGATTCGAGTTTGCTCCTGCCGGCTCCCACGATGCTAGTGTAGCTGGGGACTGCATTGGCCTTGCAAATCATCAGCAACTCGAGCGACACATACTTTTGTGACTTAAGGAAAAATGTTCGCCCTGGGCCGTCCAGACCAGCCGGGCGGATACAACATGCCGTAAGTATAGCGAACCTTCAGTCAGTCTCACTTGCGGCAAAGCGTAAAGGGACCTTCCGGCTAATCGAACCCTTTTCCATGTCGTTGTGCGCATGCAGTGTAAAGAATGTCGAAGAGCCCCGGAAGCGGCCCATGTTTCAGCCTGGGACAGTTCACCATGCTATTGAAATGGCCGACTTTAAGGAGTTGGAGAGACTGATTGCCGTAGGTGGGTCCCGCATGCATGCCATGTCACATGCATGCACGAGACCATGCCACAAAAACATGTGAATTGGGCCAGGCACTGCTGCAAATCATTCAGCTCTGTGCCACTGCATCAAGCGCATGCATACTCCCAGTTTTCCATGTAATACCAACCCTGACTCGGTGACTCGCATGCACAATCTGCAACCTAGTCAACCCAGCTGTCACATGCACACTTGCTACACTCGAAGCTGGAAGTTCCAGCTGGAATCACATGCAGCAATGCTGCCTGCACCACTTACAGGCTGCAATTATGCAGGATATCATTACCTGCATGTAACACTGGCTCACCTGCAGGCAAGGAAAACGGTTACCACGAGTCGGTTGTTCTCCAGGAAAGGGAAGAGCTCCTAGGCATGATGCCCATCCATGTGGCATGCGAGAAGGGACACATGGCAGTGGTTCAGGTAGTTGAAGGAAAGGGCACAGAGTGGAGGGCGAACCGCAGCAGGAGTGAGAGTTCTCACAGGCAACATGCTGCACCATGATGTATGAAGCCATCAACAGGAAATCAAATGAAGCGTAGGTGATGCAGAAGTGCAGGGCAAGGCCTCACTGTGTGAGCGTCTGGTTGCAGCACAGGCAACCCTTGCGACGAGTTCACCGACACAGCACCCCTATCACTCATGGTCGTTATCACAGGGCCAGTCACGTAACTGAAATGATCCCTTGGCTGAAGTAAGGCAGTAGCAACGGATTTGTGCAACCATAGAAACGTGCATGACGTGGCTGCAGTACCTAATCAAGA
Organism: Chloromonas sp. AAM2; assembly: GCA_004335635.1. NCBI lineage: Eukaryota > Viridiplantae > Chlorophyta > Chlorophyceae > Chlamydomonadales > Chlamydomonadaceae > Chloromonas > Chloromonas sp. AAM2. The sequence goes on from QAXH01004944.1 coordinate 81,366, forward strand.
AGCGTGTTGACCTGGATGCTGGCGACAAGTTCAGAGTGACCGCACTGCACCTGGCAGCCATTGAGGTGGGCTGGGAACAGCATGGTGACAACTGATCACACAACTGGTCACACTGGAGGCAGCACTGTGATAGGGTATGGCATGTGTCTGGTCACACACTGGGAGCAGCACTGTGATAGGGTATGGCATGTGTCTGGTCGCACAACTGGTCACACTGGGAGCAGCACTGTGATAGGGTATGGCATGTGTCTGGTCACACAACTGGTCACACTGGGAGCAGCACGGTGATAGAGTGTGGCATGGTTATAGGGTGTAGCATGTTTCTATTGTCCCTATCGCTGCCTGTTATGTTGGCGGTTGATACGTTGTTAACAGGATTCCGGGAGCAATGTGGTGATAAGGTGTGGGAACTGTCACCGTTGCTGCTTCGCAAGATTCTTAGGCTAGGGAGGTGAAGGCAAGGCACTGGTGGCATACAGGTAACCATTCACTCCTGGCACGTGACGTTCACCCCTGGCATGTGACGTTCGTTGAGTCAAATCAGGAGGCGAGTAGGGTAGCAATTAAGGAACGCTACCGTTTACTGTTTCTCAAGCGTTGTCGTCAACTTTCTTTAAACACAAACTCTTTACGAGCGGGACACAAGCCTGAAACGAAATGCCATGTTTGGGCCACCTCAGACGCAAATAAGTTATGAGCGCAAACAAGAACATGCCCAAGCCACCAGCGGCTACTGCTTTGTAGAGGCAGAGCGATTTCTACAAGAAGCGCAAGGCGAGCTGTTTAGGAGTGGTATTGTGTAAGAGTCACTTGACACCTCAATGATAGGTGTCAGGTGCAGTGTGCTCGCGCTGTGGTGTGGGGTGTAGCAGGTTGACGGCCTACGCACAATAAAGAGGCCGAATGTCGAGCACAAAAATAAAGAACGCAAAAACAAGACAGGTTTGGCGCCCCAGACGTGAAAGTTAGAAGCGCAAAGTTCAAAATGGCCCATTTTCAAAACGCAAATAAGTTAAGCGTGCAAACTCATTAGGAGCAGTACGGTATCTGAGGCTGGTGTGTGTGAGAAGGCAGAGCGGGTAGCACTGAGAGCGACATGCTTTGGTGGGCATCAGGTGGACCGATCGCTCTAAACCATCTTGGCCAAGTGCGCTCAAGCACACCCTCACAAATATGCATAAATCAATCATGACCTCCGTCGCCATCCTGTCTTGTTGTTTCAGAATCACGAGGATGTTGTTCGTTTGCTTCTGGACCACCGGGCCAATGCCAAGGCCTGTGATGCAGAAGGGGACCTACCACTGCATTGGGCTGCCACAAAGGTGAGGCCGGCAGGGGACGGGATCACAATCTTGAGACCAGCCGGGCATGTACATCCCATGGCGGACAGCCCAGGACCCTGTGCTGGCATTGGACTTGTAGTAGAGACATCTAAGGTACAGAGCACATGTGCTGGCAGTGCCACTCTGCACACGGCCCCAGAAGAGACAGGAGTGTGCGCTGAAAGGGAAACGTCTACAACATGCGTCTAGAAGATGACACCTGCACCATGTTGTGTGTGCATGCAGGGTCACACGGCTGTGGCCATGCTGCTGATCAAGCACGGCTCGCCTGCAGACCCGAGCAACAAGCTGTGTTGGACCCCGCTGCACAGGGCCGTCTACAACGGTCGCAGGTGCGGCACAGGCACAACCAGTGCATGCTGACAAGAAGGGCTGCATAGGCCAGTGTGGGGACAACACACCCGTATGTAGGTCAGAGATTAGGACAACCATGTGGCAGGTGGCGCATGGTGCACCATATGCATGTGCCCCTTGTCCCTTGCCGTTTGCTCTAGCCAATCACTGACGTACAAGCCTACATAACTGCCCCTTGGTGCGTATGCTTACATATCCATGGTCATTCTCCATGCATGTCGTTGTGTGCCGTATGCACTCCCAGGGACACCGCTGTAGCGCTCGTGAATGCGGGCGCCTCCCTCGCCGCACGCAACAAGGATGGCAACACACCCCTGCACCTCGCAGCCTTCATGAACCAACTCACAGTCATGGAGGTGAGGCATGGGTCGGACTGTGGGTCTGTGGGGCCTGCCAGCCTCTAGTTCACACCAGAGCTCAACATGCCCATTGCCTCGTTACCTTGTCGTGGCATGACTTGCTGAGTACTCTATGTGAGGAAACTAGTGGGAAGCACAGTGCAGCACGCTCACTTTCACACGCTGCCATGGGTGCCAGAAGCGTCAGCGCTCCCTCCAGCAGCACACTGGAAGAATCTGGGTTGACTGGTCAACCATGATGAATTGGCAAGGGGCAGTCCTTGACGATGGCTACCTGACAAATCACAGCTTTTGTGCATTGCCAACGGTGCTGACCTTGTGCATTGCCACCACCTGTCGTGTCCCTGCAGACCCTCCTTGGCCTGTCTGCCCGCACCAATGTGCTGAACGTGGCCAACAAGCTGCCCCTGGACTTGTGCATCACTGACGCGGCCAGGGAGCTCATCGCACTGCACGCCGCTGCAAACACACCACCACCCGCACAGGCAGCAAAGGCAGCGTGAGTCGGGGTTGATTGGTCGGAGTAGTTGGAGTTGGGTCGCTCAACGGAACTAAGTAGGGTTATATGTAGATACAAGACAGGGACCATTCAAAATGTAGCCTGTCACGTGCTGCAATGTGCGTCGCTGAAATGTCCGTCACAGTACTGTGCCAGCAAGGGCTGCGAGTGCATGCATGCACAAATGGCTGAAATTCCAGCTGTGTATATGCCAGATCCCGCTGCACCTGCTACTGCACCTGCTACGGCAGATTCTCGCATGCGTAGACTCATCTCACCATGTGACAAACTCGGAGTGCTCCATGTGGCTAGATGTGCGCTCATGCAGTGCGCTCCATGTGCCTAGATGTGCCCTCATGCAGTGCGCTCCATGTGCCTAGATGTGCCCTCATGCAGTGCGCTCCATGTGCCTAGATGTGC
>QAXH01004945.1:1568-13772 GCA_004335635.1 Chloromonas sp. AAM2
GCAGCGAGCGCGAACGCTAGCAAGCCATGCAAGAGACGAGGCTGGATACCGTCCTAACCAACCCTGAGCATTGGAAGGCAACTTTAACCAAACGCACATACCACTACTTACCGGCAATGTTATGATGCGCCACCACAACATGCGCTGGATCCAAAACCTGCAAGCAACAAAGAGAGCTTCAAAGCCATGCTGTGTTGTGTGCGTGCACGTTTCCTCTAATGACATACGGACAAGCTGGAGTACTTGGCTCGCTTTACGTTGTCACCTGTGCGGGTCACCTGCCAACCCCTGTGCTCAACACATTGGCATGCCTAGCCCTTTCCAGCCCCTTTCATGTAGTTGTGGCTTGCTTTAGGTAGTTATTCACGCACATTTTCCAGGTAGTAGTCGTGGCCATAAGGGGTGTCATTGGACCTCCAATGTGTGGCACGCACTCCTGGACCGCCCTACAGCAGTCAAGCAAGCAAGCAGTCAAGCAAGCAAGCAACAGCATTGTTGCCCCACTTTTCGTTTTCAATGTGACCAGGGTTCTTTGGTAACGGCTTCAAGGGTAATTGAAGGTACAGCCATTCCCAGTTAGGACTTGCACCAAGCTCACCAAATGCGGCATCTTTCCTTCATCGTAAGTGGTCACCAACTCCTCAGCCAAGGTGTACAACCCCTTCTGATGCCGGCGCCATGCAGCCGCATGGCCAGCATGGTCAGCCGGTAATGACAGAACAGATGCAGTCGCACATTTGGTTCTCGCTAAGAACTACAACGCATCTCAGTCAGAACCAATCGCAGCATTGAATCTTTTGTTTTTGCTCTGTCCTGCAAAATGCAATTCAATCTCCTCGTGTTCTGTGGCGACGTGCAGCAGAAGTTGTGCCACCATTCCATGCATGCAACAGCCACCATTCCAGACATGCAGCAGTCACCATTCCAGGCACCAACGGTCACCATTCCGGGCATATAGCAGTAATCACTGTTGCCGGCCGATGCATGCAGCAACCGCCAATCCGTGCATGCAACATTCACCATTACATGCATGCAACTGTCACCATTACATGCATGCAACATTCACTATTCCATGCATGCAACTGTCACCATTACATGCATGCAACATTCACTATTCCATGCATGCAACTGTCACCATTACATGCATGCAACATTCACAATTCCATGCATGCAGCTGTCACCATTCCATGCAGCTGCCACCATTCCACAGCCACCGTAGAAACCATGCAGCACCTCAAACCATTCCATGCATGTATTGTAGGGTGCTGCAGTGCACCATATGCGAATTGGATGTACTGTGCATGTGCTGGGTGAGGTACTGCAGTCCTCAGTCCAGCCGAATCTGTATCAAGTCGCCTTCCACCACCACCCTCCCTCATTAACAGTAAGGTGTCCTCAGGGGGGCTACTTGCATTGGAGACTGTAATGACTACGTGTTTCCTCTTCCTAATGTAGGCTTATTAGCAGCCAGGAATGATTGGGAAGTGCTAGGGGATTCCTTGTTCAGCTTGCAGGTGGGCAGCACCGGCAATGTACCAGGGCTGCTTGTATTTTCGCAAAACTGCAAGTACAACTGACGAGAAGGCCTGGCCCGGCAAGCGATCACGCAAGCAGAAAGGCATGTTGGCGTGAATGTTCCACTGCCTGCTCTCACTCTCGTTAAAGCTGGGCAGACAGCAAGCGCCTTTAAGTGTCTTCAATGTGCTGGCTGACATGCCAGTTGAAGCCGGTTGCGGCTCCGTGTGTTCAATGTGGTACTATCGTATACCTGACATTGACATCTGTATGCCCTTGATGCTACACCCAACATCAAGGTCAAGTTCGGAGCGGTCAAGGAGGTAACTCCAAAGCGGAACCTAACGCCAGCAGCCAATGGTTGAGGTTGCCTGCGAGGCGGATTCCCACTATTGGGAGGCATCGGATAGCTCCGATAGGGGGGATAGGTGCCCCACATGGTGGTGGGGCACATGTTGCTCGGCGTCCTTAACCACGCTAACCGGCGTCCATTTCACCTTGCAGGTTGTGGTACAACATGGTTGTGGTGCATAATTACGTGCCGTTCTGAAACCATCCGCCTCTCCTTCTCACCTGAACGGCTTCTGGTATGTGATTGATTTGTTTTGCGTTTGCTTCCAATTCAGCCTTGGGTCCTGCCTCAGGCCACAACCACACCACACCCTGCATGGCATCACATAATCCGTTGCCTTGACATGAAGCCAAAGCAGAGTCGCAACACAGATTGCCTCGTTATCTGCACCAGCGTACCCAGACAGTTTGAACCTGTTCGTGTACCCAGAACTTTGATGTACACCAAGCAAACGTCAGTAGGCGACCCTAAGGAAGGTACTGCCAATGCGCGTGGGTCATTCGCTTGCAAATCAGTGCATGAATTGCGCACCTGCTTGACATTGCTGCAGACGCAGAGTGTAGTGTGGCTGGCTCATCTACAGTATGATTAGCACCTGCTAAGTTATTTACGACTAACAGTTAGCGTGGTAACAAGACATATACCGCCTATTAATTGTAGTTTACTGCGAGTTATCGGGCCTCTTACAGAACCGTAATCGTAAGGCGGTTACGGATAATCAGAGGCGGTTGCGCATAATCAGGGGTGGTTATACCATTATTGAGGGGCGGTTACGCATAATCAGAGGTGGTTATACCATTGTTGAGGGGCGGTTACGCATAATCAGAGGTGGTTATACCATTATTGAGCTCGGTCTCGCTAACGCTCGCCCTTCGCTCCGCCCTCGGTCTCGGGGTATACTTCGTAAGGCCCTCGGCCTCGGGCCTTTACAAACCTTGAATGCCCTGCGGGGACACCATTAACCTATACGTAATAACTGTATGGATCTTATGCAGAGCACACCTGCTCGACACGCGTGGGATAAGCGGTGGCGCACGCGCGTTCGTTAGACCGCGCCAGCAGCTCTTGCTGAGGGTTCAGCGCCTGTGGAATGGAGGTACACGCGCCACGGCCATTAAAGCGCCAAGCGTGATAAGCGCACAGTAGCGTCCCGTCCGTTTCGACACGGCCTTCACTCAACGGAGCGAGCCTGAGCACAAACGGCGAGGACATCGTCAGCGCACAGCGCCAGACATCTGATTCTCCGTTCATAACTGTAACCTGAAGACGTTCATAACTGTGCGCTGGAGATTCGAGCCACTCTCAACTGCTGCCCACGACGTCCATCCGACAGGATCAGCGTACTTGCATACCCGTTTCACAACCTCACATGCGAACGGGAGACAGACAAGCAGAGGTGTACGCCCAAGAACCATGATCAATGTCAAACAGTAAACAAAATACAAGGGATGCAATGCGACTGGCTGTTCGATTCAAGTGCAGACCCTGTTATTGCGCACCTGTGTGGGCATCTGTCTGCAAACGCCCTCCAGTTTGCACTGCCATCCTTCCAAAGCACGTAGTCTTCGCCTGAACAGGCACACAGGCACAAACATTTCAGACCCTTGTGAACCTAGCTGGGCAACGGAGAGGCGTGAGCAAATTACATGCGTCGCAGTTGTACGCATGGCAGTTGAAGTTGTGAATGCTGCTACCTACACTGTCATGCCTGAAACTATATAACGTTTTTCGAAACACAGGTTAAGGTGGCCGTGTATGTATTCTGCTTAGCCGTCCATCAAATATGGTTTGTCTTGAGGGACATCAGGTTATTGAATTGATTAATTGAGCTGTTTGAATGTTAACTGCACAAACTCACCCAGCAGTGTTATCTGGTGTGGTCTGTCAGGTTCCAGCTCATCAATCACAGCCACTGGGTACCAGGCCTTGGTCCAGGCAAACGGCTGCAATTGTGCATGGCACGTGGCTTTGCCTGACTTCTCCCCAGCATATGTAGAGATTACATCAGGGGGCCCACATGCATGGAACGCGAACGTTAATGGCTCATCCCCAGGGCTCATCAGAGCAGTACGCGTGCTAGCCGTGTTGTCTCAGCTGTGACGGTTGATCAAGTGCAATATGCTAGTGACATTCCAGTTGCGCCGTGCGTTCATAATCTCAAAATGGGGCCAAGGACGATTGCATGCAGGTTTGCGTTGTGTTGAGCTCACTTCGGGAACGAGCTCGGGTTCAGTAGCCGTAATGGGAGCAAGCGCCTCCGTTGCTGCCCCGTCAACAGAAACTGGTGCAGTGGGCGCATCTGCCTGAGCTGATCGCAACAGAGCATGCCTGCGGGCTGTCACTGAACCTCCATTGCCCACACAAACTCTAGTCCGCGACGGCCGCGAGCCGCGCCCGTCTCCACGAGACCGATGCGACAAGGCCTGCGTTGCATGCAAGGAAGCCTTGTTTGCGCAACTTCCGAAACACGTTGACGAGCGCTTGAAAGGTGCACAGCATTCAAAGCACAAACGTGAGCTACAGACACGAGAGCGCACCACCAAGGCGGGCTGCGTCGAACAGCGGAAAGCCCGTGCCTTCCACATGCGTCCTGTTTGAGGGTATGCCGGGGATGGAGTGGCGTTGAGAGTGTCGTTGCCAGCGCTTTACAGTGCGCGGAGGTCCGGTTGACAGGTCAGCATTTTGCATGTGCAAGCGAGGGTGTACGACGGGCGAGGCAGGGTGCGCTCCTAAGGCGACACCATCATAACATCATAATTTGAGCGACACGTCACCAACTGTTGCACATGTCATAAGTGTGACCAAGCATCGTGGTTAGAACGCAAACGTTGCTTTTCTGTCCGCGCAAAAGCAACAATCTGTCACCTGATGATTGTCTCGTATACGTTCTGTAGCACAGTGGACACATGCATGCCTGACTGCACTTTCGTATATGACTGCAGCACACACAAGCCTGAGCTTTGCACTAAGGCTTTCCATATGTAGCCTGAGCTTTGCACTAAGGCTTCCCATATGTAGACTACGTATAGACCATAGAAATCCGGCTTGCCGTATAGACCATATCTCATCCCGCGATAAGTAATTGTACCCCAGTTTGGGCCGTTTGCCGGAAGTTTGCGGGGATGATTAATAAATATTCTTGACGTTGCGGGCAATAAGACGCCTTGTCTTGTCGCGCTGCGGGAAGTGAAATGCCTTGTCACATCGCGTAAACGACGAATTTGCATTGGAATGAGTAGCTGTGTAGCTCCTAGCAGTGTTATAGCATGCATGACTCAAGTACTTTCAGCTCAACAACAGCGGCTGTGGGAACACTGCGCGGAATTACATTGATGTCTGGCTGTGTCTTGGTACGGGTGTGGGACCTGCGGGACCATTTTTTTTGAATGTCATTTCGCCCCCTGCGGGATGAGATATGGTCTATACGGTATATGACTGCAGCACACACATGCCTGAGCTTTGCAGTATGGCTTTCCATAGCCAAGGTGGACTGCCATGCTCGCAAGTGCAGGGAACGGGTATTGCTGACCAATTGCTGGCAGCTAGACGTGCAAATCCTGGGCAAACTAAGGCTAGAGGGAAGTTGCCCCTTTCATGAACGTGGTCCGCAGTGAACGCATGCATCTCTCTTAGTACAACGTTACGCCAAACTTGTACTCTGCCAAACCTGCACTACGCCAAAGCTGCACTACGCCAAACCTGCACTTGCTCATGATGAAGTGTGGCACTTTCACTGTGGGCGAAAACAGGGACTGGCCCACATCAAGGTCGATGTGTCAGTTCCACCCATGACAGCCCAGATCACGTGTGCATTGGAAATGGCTCTGTCAAGTGGATTGAGTGGGTAAGATGGATCGAGTTTCAGGAAGGCAGTCAGTCTAAGACGCAGTCTGTACTATGCACCGTCTGTAGTACGTGTGGCAGCAAAGCGTATGTAAGCCCGCATGTGTGGCAGCAGTGCACTTGATGAGCATGTACGGCAGCCCTGCATGTGGGGCGCACACGTCTGTGACAGTAATGCATGTGGGCCCATGTGTATGTATATATATCTTCCTGATATATATCTTCAGTGTCAGGGTCAGTCTTGGTCTGAGTCTCAGTCTTGGTCTCGGACATGGTCTCGGTCTTGGTCATGGACTGGCTCTTCAGTCTGGTCCCAATCACAGTTTCATCCAATAATGTCGCTCGATCTGAAGACAACATCTGTTCAAATGTTAGCAACGAGCCCTACCATAGGTTGTACGTCCATTTGGCGCACAAGCTATTGGCTCAGGACCGCTGGTACCCGTTTGCAGTGGCTTGGCTAGACTCGCGAAGACCTAACCCTAACCCAAACCCTTGGTCGGCCCATGCTCTGGGGCGCCGTTACCTACCGAACAGCTTCGACGTGCCATCTACTCGTAGGACATATAAGACCTATCTGAGACTAGCAACAGTCGTTCCCGTAGCGCGAAACACGCTACTCTTGCCCAAGGTCACAGTTCGGACTCCCCGGGGGGGTGTTGGGTCTCGTGCAACACCAATTCTCAAGGCTGGGATTCTGAGGCCACTGCGGACCTTGGAAGAGGGCAGCATCTCACCCCTACCGAGAAACGGTTACCTGCTTTTTGAAATTTGAAATCGAAGCGGATGCCAACCTGAATACCTGAGTCGCATTCGAAATCACCCCATAGGCATGCAGGGCCCCATCTTAAAACGAAACCTGATATACCGTGGGACGACCGGCCCCCAGCCTATCAGCATCCGTGGGACCACGCATGGGTTGAAAACCTTGAGGTGCTCAGGTGGTCAGCAGCAGGCACCCACTCGAGTCTGGGACATCCATGACCGGCTGCGTGAGCGTGAGCTCCTGCAAGAGCACATGCAAGAGCTGCCAGAGCAAGTTCTTGTGTTGACTGGCGAACGTAGCGTCGGGAAGACCACCCTCCTGCGGGCGTTCGCCGCCAATGAGGACCATGTATGTATGATCGACCTGAGGCAACACCCTACCGCAACCCCTGAGGTAACCAAGCACAATCCACTTCCTGGCACTGGAGCACAGCCAGTCACGCGGATTTCTCAGGCGGCAGCAAGTATCACCACACGAATACACAAGGTGTCGGGCGTCAGCCGATACCACATGAACACATAAGACGGTCCGTGTCAACTAGCCGATTTCACACTTCGGCTGTATCACAGGTGCATCACAGCTGCAGGTCCGGTCAGGCTTGTTGTTGGACAGTCCTTCAGTCTCCCCATAGCATGTTCTCCCCATAGCATGTGTCAACCATGGCAAGATGACTAGAGGTGCCAGCAGAGCACTGCGTTATGAAACAAGGCAGCAGGCTCCGCAATTGACAAAGGCATACTGCTGTCTCGCAACCTGACGCCTGGCTCTGACATGGCTCAGCACAAAAGCCATGCCGGCAATACTGTCCGGCGGGTACTGGCCTGGCGCGATCTGTGCATGTGCTCAGCAAGGAGTCTGAGTCAGAATGGTCAGGACGGCAACCCAGCTGTCGTGTGTGGTACATAGGACTTGCAGCAGGATGCACTGAGGTGGCATGACCGACCCGCCGGCGTGTATGGTGGACATTTGTGTGCAGGTGTTTGCGCAATCGGTGATGGAGGAAGCTCTACCCAAGCTTCTGGAGATCTGCCGCAAAGCCGAACCAACAGCTACCTGGCCCAAGACGATCCTTTCCACGCTTGTTGCCACGACTCCTATAGCACTGGCCGTCTTGAGTGGTTTAAACATCACGGAGGGTGGGTAGGCTGTGAATTGCCATGGGTGCTGTCACCAGGGTAGTGGCCTGCATGTGGCCTGCCGTCTCAGCAGGTGCCGTCTGCTGCTGCCGCTACATCATATTGCACGCAGCGCTGTGTTGTGCGGGGTGTACAAACACTGCCAGATGCACTGAAGCGTGGTAGCCTCAGCTGAGGCAGTGTCCAACCATTGTCAACGTGTCCCATACAAGTACTGCAGTGCGCTGGCTGTCTCAGCATATATGTGCGAAGCCTGCAAGAGCAGCCCCAGTCGGTGTGGTGCTTGCTGCCTACAGGCACTGGCAAGCAGGAGGGCACCTTTGAACTCTCATCCATGCTGAGGAGTTTACTTCAAGAACCACCCAAGGCGGCCCCGACAGCTACTCCAATGAAAGCCGTCCTTGCACTCATCAGGTGGGTCAATCTACACATGCTGGCCATGTGGCTTTGCAGCAATGGGTGGTGTTCAGGAGCATGAGGGTGAGCCGTTCCTGACCTGGGTTAATGGGGTGATGGGGTCTAGGTGTGTGATGCCTGAATGCCACTGGCATGATGGAGTGATGTGTCTTGATTGGGTTGGGTGCATCACCTCAGTGCAGCAGCGGGCAGGAGCTGTGGGGCTGCCATGCATTGCTTTGGAATCGCTACAGGCATGCTCCACGGTATCATGTGAAGGCAGTGCTGTTCTGTGTGCTGTGTGCAAGCAGGGCACTGCTAGAGGCGTGGAGCAAGAACCCCAGCAGTCATCTGCCAGTCCTCGTGCTTGACGAGATCAACAAGCTGCTAAAGTGGCGCGAAAACCCTGCGCATGCCGCTGAGTTGCTGGATCTTGGGACGTTTTTGATCCATCTGACCAAGGTGGAGCGCAGTTGCATCGTTGTGCTGGCAACTGCCGAGTACGAGTTCCTCGAAGGGATGGAAATTGGTAGGTGGCAAACAATTGCAACGGCAGGAGCAGCAAAGAGTTTGCACAGACAGCCGGATAGTCTGCCAAATGTGCTGGTAGGATGCAGTGCACAAGCCACAGTTGGTACTTCTATGGAACGATCTGCTTGCTACAGGTTAGCATGTATTGCGCCCACCTTGCAGTTTGTTGCGCTATGTGGTCAGGGAGACAAGCAGAGTTGCCGCATCGAGCTGGTGGCCATCAGGGCCAAACTTGTCACAGGGTGGTGTGCAACAATCACACGCATTTTCATGCTGTGCCCTCCCGCACTGTGCTACACGCAGCCATGGGCATAAGGGAGTGGGTGTCTGCAGTGCTTCCCCGGTTTAGCAAAGAGGACGCACTTGGGTTCTGCAAGGCCCGCCTGCTCAAGCGCTTTCGGGATGAGAAAGCCCCGAAGCCGAACATCACCTATGAGGAGGCCTGCAAGGTGTTGGATGACATCTTTGACAAGGTTTATGAGGCAAGTAGCAGTATCCAAACGCTGGTGGCTCTGCTGCCATGTTGCCGTGTCAACATCCAACCGTGCTAGATGTTCCTAGTCAGGTCCATAACCTCAGCCTCTGTGGGCATGATAAAACAATTGGCACGAGCCTTTGCACCGTCAGTCGCTACACCCACAACAGGGTCAAGGATAGGTGGCTGATTTAATCCCTGAAACAGACCACATACATGTTCCTTCCAGTCATCCTCTGAAACAGAAGTTAAGTTTGCCTTTTGGCTTTGGGCAGCCGTTTCATAGCACTTATGCAGTCCCAAGGGCCGATCATGGCACATCTTGCAGCTGGCTGTCAGTCCACCTGTCTGTGTCTGTTGTGACTTGGTGTGCGACCCTGCTGGTGCGTGGCCCTTCAGCCTGCCCTGTGTGCCTGATGTGCCACATGCAGGTGGTGGGCGGCAACACAGGCGACCTCGGGCTGGCGTGCTCACACTTGGTAGTACATGGATTCGCATGGGACGTCCCACAGGAGAACAAGATGAGCGGTTAGTATATGCTGTGAAGTTCCCAGACAGGCAGACACCTTATCCCTATCAAATACGTGACACCCCATTAAAAGGGTTCATTACTATGCCACTCACCCTTTGATACACCTTTGAGTGGAGGGTGAGAACGGCTTATTCTTCACCAGACTCAACCCCGCGTCTGGCCCCGCCAAACGTAACGAAAAGGTCGCCTCATGCGTTGTTAGTTAGGACGTCTAGTGATACCGTGGGCGAAGCATGAGTCACAAATCAATGGCTGCAAATAGCAGGGGTCCTTTATGATGCAAACTGTACACCGCAATGATTGGCATTAATCCTGATCTGCAAGCCAAGGTGCTTGGCGTAGACTCCAGCACAGACTCTAGCAATCAAGGCTACTAAGGCACTGACGTGCTTGCAAACTCACCTGTGGTGTGAAAATAGGGTTCACGCTAGCCCGCCATACTGATAGACAAGCATGTACATCAAAAACGAGCACTATGCTGTGAAGTTATGATGCTAAGGTTGCAGGCAGCACATCACGCAATGCAGCTCAGCAGTGACAGCGTCCATTCTTTGCACACGGATTTGATTCTTTACAAGTTGTACGCATCCTTTGCTTTTTCTGCTTGCAGCCAGGGATGCAGTGACAAAGGCCATGACGCGGGCCGTGGAGTCGTGGACGCGTTCGGGCGGGCGCGGTTTCACTGCGGGACAGTTTGTTGACGCGGCGCTCTTTCTGTTGGAGGGCAACGGGGTGGTTGAACGCACGCCCATGTCAGCGCACCTGGGGCGACACGTTGCTGGAAGCCAGGAGGGCAAGGTCGCGGCTGGAGAAGCACTGCTGCTGGCCATGATCAAGGCCAATGCGCTCTATGCAAGGCCGCGGTCAGATTGGGCGACAGACATCCCTGCCCATCTGGTGGACGTAGTGACAGCTGCGACTCCCATGCAGCTTTACTGCCTGCGGCAAGTGAAGCGTGAGCTGGAGAACCAGCGTGACGCGCCGGCGCTGGTGCTGGCGCAGAAGCAGGAGCAGGCGCCGGCGCCGGCACTGGCGCTGGCCCAGGCGCAGAAGCAGAAGCAGAAGCAGGAGCAGGAGCAGCCGCAGGAGCAGGAGCAGGAGCAGACGGTAGGTGTAGGCTGCTATGATTGTGCCTGCATTGACTGTCCGGTGGGCTTTGCATCTCCGGGTAGGTGACTGCTCATAGAAAGGAAGTGGACGCCGGTAGGCGTGATCAAGGACGCCATGCCGGCAAGGCACAACCACCATGTGAGGGGCCCAATCCCTTTCTAGAAAAGTTATTCGATCAGGCCCGCGGATTTTTGCAGCAAATGGGAATCGAACCCTCGACTGGTATCAACAAGTGCCGTGGGGCGCCCACGCAGGCAACCATGTTGTAACAACCATTTGCTGGAACTGAGACCCTACTCGTGACTGCTAATATGCTTACAGCACGTGCCAGCTGAAGTGAACAGGTTCCCATTTGGCAGCGACTGAGCCATATGTTTGAATGGCAGTAACAAGCTTGCTACGAGCCAGTGTATTCTGCCTGCGGCTGATGTACAAGCTTGCCACCTTCTATACAGTGCAAGGCAAGATCTTGCTATTGCTTTTGAGTGAACCCCGTGTTGTCTGCTTGGTGCGCTGCTGCAGGCAGAGAAGCGCAAGCGGAGGCCAACAGGGCACAGGCGACTGCGTCTGCGAGTACCGCGACCATGAACCAGTGTTGCATTAAAACTCAGAGGGATCCAGCGGGTTGGCGTGCGCTGGCCAAGCTGTGGCCGGTCACACCCGGGGCTTGCGCAACGTCTAGCGTCTGGACAGTGGCGGTTGAGGTGGTGGTGGCGGCATTGGTGTGCTGGGAGAAGCGGTGGTGGGTCATGGAGCAGGGGCCTACACACAGGAGTCTGAGCGGAGAAAGAACGACGGCAACTTCGCATCCGCTGCAGGCTGCGATCGTGTTCTGTTCATGCGCATCAACCCAAGTGGCAAGTACACCACAGCTGAACCTGGGGACGCAAACCAAGACAAGAAAGCACGGTGGCTGATTGCCAGAGACTGGATAGTCACCTTTCTCCGTGCACCGTACGGAACTTGGAGTCTAGGTGACAAGGTGCTGGTGTACCTGTTCTACGACCACACCTCCCAGCTAATTGACCACCGACCAGCGTCATTCACAACTGTGGTGGCATACAAGGCACCATCCCTTCCACTGGCCAGTGTCTTGCACTTGATAACCGAGTGCAGCAGCCTCTCCGGCCTGCAGCCTGACCGGTAGGTAATCATTATTTCTGTGTCTGCTTGTTTTGCGGAACACATGCGCTACCAAAACAACGCGGAACTCATGGGTATGCCGGGCCCAGAGGTGGGACGTCTGCCAGGGACAATTTCTGTAGATTCCTGGGTACCACCTGTGCAGGTTGACGTACAGCCGCTGCGCCTCCTGTTTCTTCAAGGCCTCGATGGGCACCCGCAAGGATGTGCCTTGAGTGCCAATGCCCATGTGCAAAGTTCCTGTTGCGGGCTCATAGAGAAGATTGGGCACATCCTGCTCAGTTTCATCGTTCTCGCCTTCACTGACTGCATATGCAACCCAAGGGGTTGGTCGCCCATGCCAACGCGTTCAGAGTGCCCTCCTGCTGTCGAGCCGCCTTGACGGATGCATACACCCCACTGACC
>QAXH01004954.1:267-14923 GCA_004335635.1 Chloromonas sp. AAM2
CTGCATCCTCTTCCTCTTCTACGCTGATCGCCGTCTGATCCTGGAGGGTTTGAGCGCGTCCGTGTACGGTCCGCCGGAGCTGCCCAGTGGCAACGGGGTGGACTGGAACGGCATGGGCCCGTTCTGGCGCAAGAGCGCCGAGAACGCCATCCCCGCCCTGCCGCTGCGTGAGGTGCTGGACAGCGTCCCGGCCTGGCCAGGCGTGGTGGCCGACGAGACCGAGTCCGAGGCAGAGGAGGGCGGCGAGTAGCGAGTTGGTACACGGTGATGTATGCCGGAATTCGCGGTATTTTCGAGTCATGTCAAGGATCCTGTCGAGTTCTTTGGAGTTCTGACGAGTTCTTCCAGAGTTCTAATGAGTTCCATAAGAGTTCAATTGAGTTCTTCAAGGGTTCCAATGAGTTCTGACGAGTTCTAATGGGCTCTTATGGAGTTCTAACGAGTTCTAATGGGCTCTTATGGAGTTCTAACGAGTTCTACAGAGTCATAAGAAAGCTGTAAGGAAGCTGTAATGGAGTTCTGAGAAGTTCTCAGAAGTTCTTCTGTCCAGACATGAAAAAAGCAGATCAGCTTCCTCAAAAGCCACTTGACGCACTTTTTCACCTTGGCTCAGACCAAGGCAACTGCCTCAGTCACATGGTGTGCATCTCACACCTTGGATCTCAGTGTATGCAAAGACTTACAAGTACACAGCTGGAGTTCTGACGAGTTCTGGGTACCAGAACTCGGTGAAGACAAAATCATCGACAGCTGCTCGGCGGTCGCCTCCTTTTAGTTTATTCCTTTTTATACGACTCTGGTCTCTCGTTGCGGTCATGAAGACGTGGTTTTGGCGCTGAGAGGCTCTGTCTCTGCAAAGTTATTGCAGAAAAACTCATTTTTCAAGAGTACCGTGTACCACAACACCCGTTATCCACCCCGTGTGCGATTGACGCACATACGAATACACCCATGTTTGCCTGACACACACAGTCACTGTGTGGCCACAGCCCCTGTGAGCACCACGGACAACACTGGTCCAGTGGTACTCCCAGGAATTGTCCCAGAACTGGCAAACTTTTTTTTTTTGGTGCTTCCACTTGTGATCGTTTGCACTGCAGCGGTGGCGTTTCAGCACGTTTGGTCTGTCTCAGTCACGCCTTTGCATGGGCCCAGTGGAGAACGCCCACACTTTCCCGATCTGTCACACATCTACTGCCGCACTAGGTCCGTGCTATACTGTCCCATACTGTGCTGTCTTATCTGCAAACACCGGGTCATCGTGAGGTGTGACACCGTACACTTGAGCTGATTATGATCCACCTCCTGGTATTGCTGCTACTCTACCCGGGCTTCCCACAGTCAAATACAAGTTGGTTATTGCTTTCCAGCAAGCACCCTGCGTCAGTATACTTATTCACCACACATCATCAACAGTACACGACAATGCAGGCTTCTCGCAGCGGCATCCTTCCTCTTTTGCAAACACATGGGTCTGTCTTGACATCGAGTAAGAGCTATCATGACACCGGTAGCAAGTGCCCAAACTGTCAGCAGCAAGAGCTTTCCCTACATGACAACGTATGCCGGACGCCACATCCTGCTCACTCCTGCTACAGCACTGGTCAACATGATTTAGTATAATCCAGCCGACAGGTCAGTCTCCTTGCTAGTACCTTCCAGCTCATCTTCTTTGTTTAGCCTGCGTGGTGGCTTGCATTTATCGGCCAGGCCCCCTTCAAGCGTCCCTCTATGCTGCAATTGTATGCATTCCCTCATCTCTCACTTGTTACAACAACGCCGCTGTCACTCAGTTCATCCCTCACTCGTTACAAATTGACTCCTTCACTCAATTCACTGTTCACCATCGCTTGGTGAGGCTCATGAGCAGCTGCACAAACTCGAAGGGGTTTCCCTGCTTGTCCTTCCGGGCGGCGATGCTCTGAGCGGCGGTCATGGGAGCGGCCTGCACACACGCCGATCAGTGCAACATAAGTTGGTGATGAGTAATAGAGGCATACTCAGAAAAAGTGCAAACGCTAGGAAACCAAGAAGCACACTTTCTTGGACTGTCATGTGCGTCCCTCTGCCCTCATGACACATCCTAGTCATTGAACCATGCAAACATAACAGCTTGCAGGGCCCACTTCCAGTCTGACGCCACTGGTTCTGCATGCCTTCTTCGCAGGCCACCATCAAAACCAACCTTGTCCCTCACCTCCTTTGTTGTTGCAGCCAGGACCGACCTCCACCCCACCATGAGCACAGCAGTGGCCACTGCACACACAGGCAGTGAACACACGCTGTACAGTACACACTGAGAGCTCAGGTCGGTCGGCATGTGGTATGGCATGGCTTCAGAACATGCGGTCATTCCATGTACACTCAACACTGATGTGGAACTGCGAAAATGGGGGTCCTTGTGTAGCGTGTCCTCAACGCTATTGGGAACGTGTCCATGCCAAGAGTTGAAATACCCATCCAGCTGTGTCACTCTGCTGACGATTTTCCAGACGCAGTGAGGCTGTGCGTGTAAGGGTAACTCGGGCCTGAGTTTGATACCAGCTTGTTTTTGCCTTGCAGTCACCTGCGCTGCAGCTGTAATCCTTCCCATTCAACAAGACTGTTCACAGCCCCTTCCCGCTGCTACACCTCGCACACACACACCAATCACTGCAGCCATCATACAAGACCCCTTGCACCCATTTCCGTCCGCGACACCTGGCACACGTGCACTGCCTACCAGTAAGCCTAGCTACGCCCCCACCCACCCAATGAGACAACGATGAACGATGTGGGCGGCACATAGCCCTTGGACAGGCCTCTGAAGACCAGCCCTAAGGGTGTGGCCACTGCCCAGCACTTGGCGGCTGTAAGGGCTGCGGGTCCGACCTTGGACCCCTGGGCTGCGGGGCCGTAACCGCCCAGGAAGGGAGCGGAGACTAGCCAACCTGCAGGGGCGAGGGTAGTGCCTGTGACTGTTGGGCATGCACTGCGTGCCTCTCTTCCCATAAATCCATGTGTTTCTCAACCCTGTTATAGCGACAGCCACGTGAGATTGATTTTGTGAAGTAGTTATCTGGTTTGATCTGGTTTCAATAAGCGTGACCTGCAGATAGCTTTGAGCTTGCATGGATGCTGGTCGGACAGGCAGTTCTCAGCTGGGGATGGTTTAAATGGTCCCTGTCAGTGTGTAAGTGCGCCTTTGGACGGACAGATCTGCAACGCACCCGCAATGAATGGCACGGCTGTGTAGATTGTTTCCACGTCCAGCACTCCGCCGTGGTTGATGCGCCCGATGCATGCAAACAGCAACAGGGCAGCTGAGTCCCCTCCAGCCATGAGCAGAGCACGACTGCAAGGCAGGGACATGATTGTGACAGTGGCCAGATTGTGTGCAGTCATCGGGTAATCGAGCAGTGGTCACATTGTGTGCAGTCATGCAGTGGCCAGCACAGCCATCATGGCCGCTGTCGTCTTTGTGCACAGCGATCATACCTGCATGTGCTCCTGCTGATCAGTGCATGTGCAGGGGGGAACAGAGCACAGAGCCTTTGCCGCATCAGATCTGCAAGGTTGATGTCCCTGTGCGACCTCATGCAGTCCAGCTGCAACTGAGCAATTTAGCTGCAACAGCTGCAAGCTAGACCTCCTCCTATTTGAAACTGAACCCATCCCTCGATCCCATGACCCCCAACATAACACCATGAGTGTTCACCGTCTCCAGCCTTACACAAAGCAATGCAACCCCATCCAAACCAGGATGGTGTTGTTATGATATCCCAGTCAAACTCCCTTACAGGAGAAGTGTTCTATGTGATTGCCGCGGATAGCAGAAGACAGCCGCGCCCCCAACCACCACCACCGCCAGGCCTGTGTGTGAGTCAACCCCAGCCCATCCCCGCGCTCACTTCCAGTCAAAGCTCTTTCCGTCGTCTATGGCAGCCACACCAGCCCAGGCGTCTGGCCCAGTCTTCTCAACCGCAACAACCTGCAACCACATGCCCTGGGGAATCACGTGAAAATGATACGCAGGACAGGCCAGTTGGGGTGCACATGAAAGGCACGTCCGGGAGATGCAGATTGCAAAACTTGGATGTTTGGAACGTGGAACAAGCTAAACAACTTTGGATACCAGGCTCCGCAGAGAGGGCTGCAATTGCGAAGGTAGGCTCCATAGTGGGGTGTCCTTGCATCCGATCTGAACGTATGCACATCAGCTACCAGCCTGATGCTATCCGACATGTCAGTTCGCACCAAAGGCGTGCGTGTTGTATGAGGATGTGGCTCACATGCATGCGGGCGACTGACTGATGTGATGTATGGTGGAATGGCATGTGAAACCAAGGTGACCTCCACCTGTGTGTGAGGGTGTGCCAGGTATGTGCTCTTTGGTGGTGCCTCATCTGATCATGTCAGTGTGCTGGCTCAGCTGCTACTGTTTTACTTGATCACAGCAGATGGGCGTCTGCACATGCAATGATAGACATGCAGTGTTGAAAACTGTTAATGCATGCCCACCTCCAGGGGTTGCCCATCTGGCCCCAGCATGACTGATGGTCGGCCTGGTGGGGGACGAGCCGGCATGGTACGCTGTGCAGGCCGTGTAGGCTGCGGAGGTGTTCCATTGTTGCTTGCTGTATCTTGTTGCTGCGCTTGTGTGGTCAGATTGACTGTGCGACGCATGCAGCGGGCTTGCACTGGCCCAGCTGGGTTAAGGCCGTAGGTGAACGCCTGCCTGGAAGCCTGCAACATCCTACTTGCCATTCTATGGGTCAAAAGGGACGATGCCATCATGGCACTTTGAGTGCACGTGTCGACGTGTCTAACCCGCAAACTGATACAAAGCGATTGCTCAATCGCAAACCGGATCTCTGCGTATTGTGCGCATGCGGCCACTGCACAGCCATCCTTCTGCATTGGAAACGCAGTCGCTGGAACGATGGATTTCGATAGACGGTTTTATCGGTTGTGGCACATCACACAATCTTCAAGCACTCTGTTTCACAACTTGATTGGAGCCCTTTGTGACTCCTAAGAGTGTCGATCTTTTGGGGTGGTTATAGTCTGAACCTTTGGGTCATCACACTGGCCAAGCCCGCACCACATGTGTCACACATGGGCAGCAGGTGCGTCAATGATACGCACCACTCCTTGGACATGCAGGCACCCAGCACAAAGCATGCGACCAGCGCCGGCTGTCTTTCAATCGCTGCCTGCGTGACCTGTGAATCATGCATGATTTTTCCATAGCGCAAATTGAATCGCAGGCCAATTTGCTGCGTGCGTTGATCAGGGTAGCATTGCACAGCCAACCTCCCGCCTTGAACGCGCGGTAGCAACGGAGCGCAAGAGTATGGGGCTGGGACACGAGCAAGAAAGGAGAAGGAAGGCAGGAACAAAGGCAGAAAGCAGAAATAGCAGAAAAGGCAGGAACGAACAAGGCAGAAGGCAGAAAGGAAGGCAACCAGCCACGAAGAACAGGAACAGAGCACAGAACGTGCAGAAGAAAGTGCAGCTGAGACCACAAACTTGGGACAAATTGGCATGGTTGTACAGGCTGACGTACAAATGACAGATTGGCATCAGCCAAACCAAAGGAAAGCATGCATGATGCACTGACAATTACAAGTTGAGCAGCGACAAACAGCAGAGAGTGCGCTGAGTTCTAACAACCCCAGTGCCAAAGTGGGCAACATGACTCACCGCTTCAACTCAAGAGCGGCGCCATGGCTACGATCAATGGCAACTAAAAATAAACACCAACACCACGGGCCAGCAATTGCCCTTCTAAGTCCAAACATAACGGTTGCAATCGTCAGAGACCTGAGAAAGAGCCCGCCATTCATCTTGGTTGCGCCTGTCAAGGTGCGCCTGTCGAGATGAGTTTGGCCGGAACTGCCTGGGAGACTGTGCTGGAGATTCAGCCGCACCCGGACAGCTTGAGCCTGCAAATGTGGCAGAACGAGTCTGCATTATTCATTGCTCATCCCCAACACACACTTGCTAAAAGCAGGCCTTTATGCATCCATGCAAACGAGCACCGACAATGCTGTGGCATACCGCTGAACTGTGAAACACACCTGCCAGGGCACAGTTCGCCTGTATGACCCTTTCTCACGTCATGGCAACAATGCCAACATAGGGTTTACGATACACAGTGTATTGTTAGGGCAGTACAAGGGTTATATTTTCTCCTAGAATTATACTATCTCTTAGAATTACCTCTTAGAATGTGGGGTGTGCCACAGCGGCCTTACACACTGCAGGGTGCACAGCCAGCCACACTGCCTATGGTGGCTGTCCGAAATCTTTGGATAGAGCCACTGTAGTACGTCTCTCTCTCCAGAGAGATGCATATAACCAGTTAAGGCTAGAAGGGTAAACCTTCGCAGACCTTCCCCACACTAGTTAGGGCAGCACAAATCCCGTCCTGCTCCCGGTCTGATCTATCAATACTATTCATCGAGAACCTGCCACAACCCAAGTGCCCTAAAACACTGGGTCTGGGGTGGGGTGGGGTAAATGACACATTCCAAGTACTTTGGCATACTCGATTTTGCCTGTTGAAACCGTTGCAAGGGAGAAACAGCAGGGGTCTAAGTGGTTTGGCATTACTGTGTGCACATGGCTGCACATGGCTGGCCCAGAACGCCAGAAAAAGGTGGTGTTACGCTTTGTGGTTGGAATCAGACATGGTGAAAGAAAGAAAGGTTGGCGTAAGTAAGGAGGCCGGGTGGTTGAGCCCAGGCCCCCATGCGTCAGACATGGTGGGTTGGGGTCAGGACTCTTTCGTAGCGTTGCACGGGCCGCTGCCCTCGTACTATTAATTTGAGAACCTGCCGCAGGCAAACTGCCCTGAAAACATGTATGAAAAGCAGACGTAATAGGAAGAAATGTAACGCTCACTCACCTGGAGTGCAGTGCTATCCATGTACCAAGCGGCCAACCAACTCTCCCAGCTCCGCCTGCGGCCATTCCAGGCACTGAGCCAAGTCAGGAAGCTCCCACACCGATTGATACTTCAAACAGGCACTCGTGAAGCATGGTCAGCTTGCTGCTGGAAGTGAAGCTAGCCTGGACTCAGATGTCGTGCACCGTTTGCTAGTCAGGACTGGCTGTGCAGGAGATGGTTTTCCTGATTTGCCTGAACACAGCGTGAAGTGGGTTGTGCGATGTGATCACCCCTTACCTGCATCAGCTTGCGATCACCTCCTCCTGCCGTGCCACCCGTGTCACCCGTATCTCCCACGCCGAAAAGAATACCTGCCGTGCCGCCTGTCACATTCACCTCTGACTCCCCGCCTTCCACATTGACCCTCTGTGAGACCGTCACATTGTCACCAGTGCCGCCCGACTGCGACAGTCTGCGGCCTCCCCCACCTCCCTTGTCTCCCACGAGAAACAGTGTTGAACCACCGCCCTTCACATCCACTTCCGACTCGCCGCCCTCCACATTGACATCCTGTGAGACCGTGACAGTGTCGTCTGCAACAAGTCAGATAGGTACAAGCAAGGTTTGACACGAAGGACCAGCAATGACTCCTGCATCGTCCTGCTAGAGCCGGTATGGCTGCAGAAGTCCAAATCGGCATTTAATGGCAGCCGTATGATCAGCACCAAGCCTTTTAGTTCGTCTAGCCTAATCCCTTCATGGCATCACCATCTTGACCCGTTTTACTGATAATAATTTCAGTAGGTAGAGGCAGCAATATTTCTTGCGTGCGCCCTTGGTGTGGAATGCATCCAGCGGGCACACGGGTGGAGGTTGCTTGCGCGCAGCCCCAGAAGTGCAAACGAACAATTTAATTGTGCGTTCCGTTCAAATGTCGGATGCGAATGCGTTTAACGCTCACTTTCGGCCCGGATAGCAGGAGCCGCAAGGAGCGCGATCAGAGCCATAAATACCAGCAGTCCGGCCCAGCCTGGGCTTCTGTTCGCACACCGAGTCATCGAGCCTGTGGGCATTCGCGCAAACAGAGAAGGTTGTCGGTCAGCCGAATAGGCAGGCTGCGATTGTAGCGGCCTGGTCCCGGAACCGTTGTCATGCCTCCCGCCCCATTGCGCGCTGCACACAGTGCCCAAAGAATCAACCATGCACCTACGCCTGACCGCCATGGTTGAATATGCATAACTAAACCCTGCACCACCGCGCTCCGCCGCACGCTTGAGCAACATGAACGCAAACAGATGACTTCAAAAGACGTCCGCTGTACCTATGACTCACGCAATGCGTCCAAACGATTTGATCTTGAACAAGACGAGTCATGGGGCACTGACCTGCACAATCGGGCTCGGCCAAAAGCATGAGTGTCCTGATGAGCACGTAGTCGGACGCGTTGTGCACAGTACTGGAAAGCAGCCTTGTGAACACGTCATGCCCGTCATGTGAACCAGCGCTTGTGTCAAGAGTGAGAACGTGACGTAAGCCGATCAAGCCCGCAGACGAAACAGCGGCGATGAGAAGCACAAGCTCATGTCGATTGACCATCTTCCCTTGTGATTGACAAAGTTGTTGCAGACTACCCGAGTTTGATAACGGTTCAAGATAACCAGACTCTGAGAGTGTATTCATGTAGATACCCAGCTCTCGAGTCATTCAAGCAACTGAGCCGAAGGTTTGGGCTGAAGACACAAAGGCCCAGGGCGCAGTGTGGCTGAGGACGGCCTGGGGGCAGAAAAGCCAAGAGGAGCAAAAGGACCGGTATGTGTCTCTCTGAGTACCGTGCTGTGCCAACCAGTTTGCGTGGGGGGTTTGGGCAAACGCAAACTAGTTACGTGCCACAAAGAGCCAAAACTGTCACGCAGAGACGTTTTGCCTAATTGTGCGTTCGAGTCCCCTCGGACGCAAACTAGTTAGGCGCGCAAACGTGATTGTTCCCATGACGCCAGGGGCCACTGGTCTCAAAAAGCCAAGCTGAATGCGACTTCTTGACAAAGCGCAGGGCCGGCGATGTGATTCACATCTTCTAACCCATGCAACCCAGTATTCAAGAGGTCCAGATCTTCTAACCCATGCAACCTCGTTTTAACGAGCAAGCCCGCGTTGCAGCTGTGGTGGCTAGAATTGCTGAAGATCCAGAGGCAATGCGATGCTGATGACGTTCCTCTCTATTGGTACAATAGATCTGTGACTGCTGTGGAATGAGAGTGACAGTGTGTAGGAGTCTTTTGACACCTCAATGATAAGTGTCAGATGCAGTGTGCGTGTGCAGCGGGCGGTGCCCCATGTCCAAAGGTCTTTTGCATACAAATGCCTTGAGCTGACAGCACCAAACGTTGCAAGGTTAGGTCTTGCAGTGGGTTTGATGGACAGCGATGGGCAACTGTCCCCATGGTGGCGACTTGGAGCATAAATTGCATTCTAGTGCTGTGCGGTTTTGTTGTCATGTGCCTCGCAGCCAAGAAGCGCTGGAACGGGGACTGCAACAACTGGCAACCCCTCAAGGCAGACATCCGGAAGCTATTCGAGCGTCACACTACACCAGTCAAGCGTGGCTGGCCGCAGCGCATGTCAGAGGACAGTGAGCTCACAGATGACCTGGGCATCCCACCTCAGCTGGTGTATGTGATTGGCCAGTGCAACCCACTGCCTAGTCTGAGGAATCAGATTGAGCAGTGGGACAGGAAGGGTTGGCAGTAAGGACAGCGCCATGTGTGCGCCATTGCCTTGTTACACTTTCAGCCTGACTGGTGCAACTATGCAAACCTACCAACTACGAAAGTGTGGAGTGTGGTGTAAAAGGGTAACGGCCTAGGCAACCTACAGAGGCCAAATGTTAAAGGCATAAGTCAAGAACGCAAAACAAGCCAGCTTTGTCATCCAAGACGCAAAAATAAAGATCGCAAAAGTCAACTAGACCCAATCTTCGGGACGCAAACTAGTTAAGCACGCAAACTTGTTACGTGCAGTACGGTAGTTTGCGTTTGCCCAAAACCCCCCACGCAAACTAGTTAGGCGCAGTACGGTATGGCGGTTAACAATAATGTTTGACACTTTTGCAACAGCAACATTTTCGTTGGCAACGGGGTTACTGGAATTGCTGTCACTGCAACGAAAACCCAACGACAACTAAGTAGCTGTAAGGACATGTATTGCATGGAACGTGTCGGGCGCATGCAACTCTTGCAGACACGGCCGTAAGGTTGGGATTCAGTTCAAAACCTTCGCCCATGCAAGGCACCTCAGGGCGCGAAACCCACACTAAACCCACTACAGTATACGCTCAAGCAGACACAAAAGACGGCATTGGCAGACTGCAGCCGTTCGCGAGTTCGTTCAAATCCATCGGAACATTGCATGCATGTTTGAGTTGTACAGGACCTGTAGCTGCCGCTGCCATGCACTGCGCTACTATACGCCCAGTTTCACAATGGCATTGGCCCTCGCGTAGGTGCAGGCTGTAGAAAGATCGCTGTTTGCCAAGCATGGGCACCTCCATGTGAAAACAGTTCTCGGTATGGCAGAGAATGGCAGAGAATGAACACAAGCGCGTGCGGCTCTCGTTATATCTCGTAGAGTTGCAGCACTGCGCCGAGCCGCGTGAGCTGAGAGTGCCCAACCCACCAACCAGGACCTGACCACTTTTGGTCAAAATTTCAAACTGCAAACGACATGTGGCAAACATAATTGTTAAACGCTATAGTCGACTTTCGCCTTTTTCCCCCCCCGCTAGAAGTTAATCGCGGTTGCGCTCATGGTTGCTGCTTTCGGTTTGGGACATGTTTTGATTCCTCGTTGGGCTCATGCAACAGACGACGAGCAGCAGGCCATCCTAAGTGAAGACGCCCGCACAGCCTGCCAAGCAGAATGCTATGCAAGAACCACTGGCCACAGAACATGTCATGGGCAGGTCGGAGGTCGAGAAACAACGGCATGATGGCAACAATCACCAGCATGGGGCATTCGCAGTGGCATTGCGTGGCAGATCGGATTTATTACAATGCATGGCACTTTTCGCCAGCTGCATAGTTACGATTGCCCCTCCTATGGAATGACTTGAGGTGGTGGCAGACTTCAATGCGCCTTTCAATTCGACTGAGACATGGCAGTCGCTGTGAACCGGACACGACTAAAGCTGAGTTTGCTGCGAAATTCCTCTGAAATTTTTAAGGTTTGCGACCAACTTCGGCGAATTCTCATGCTCGATCGCTTTTCTGCGTCAATACGGTATACGTGCCTGGCCGCGCACGAAAACACCTGTCCTGCCAGTCGCATGTTTACAGTCGTCTTGCACCAGCCGCACTACAGCGCTTTTTCTAGGCGGGTCACACCAGCTCGTGGGATAGATCGACAGGTCAAGCATGGCCGTAAGCTGGCCTGGCTGATTCACCATGCAGGAGCTACCAGCATTAATTTGATCCCCTGGTACAGCCTTGGAGCCCGCAGCACAACCAACCACATTGTCACAGCTACAACTGAGCTTTCGATGCAGAATACAGGTGGGCGGTCTTGCAGTGCAGGGGTACTGGTTGGCAGATGTTCAAGTTAGTCGAGATCAAGTCGAGATCAAGTCGAGATCAAGTTAGTCGGAGGCTTGTTATGGCTTGTTATGTGTTGTTTGATTGATTGATGTGTTATATCACGGAAGCCGGCGAAGTTATGTGTACTGTTTTGCGTCTAAACTGGTTGGCCAGACGCAACGAACTCTGTGTCCAAGGCCAGAGGCCAGCCCAGTCATGCCTCTAGCAATGTATTACCAGGTTGCACCAACGTCAATGATCCGAGGACCTGTCAACCGGGCTGCACTTGTACGGATGTAGTGCCCCGCCTCAAAACTTCACTGCATAGGTGGTTCAATTTCGTAAAATTGGCAACTGGTGATGGCAAGGCTGCGCACCGTTTTTCAATTGAAAATGAAGGTCTTGGACTGAGTGATATGTCAATTTGAGTAATGCGTTGATTGGCAGTTTAGAGCGTTCTACAGTTGACCAGCGTTAAAATGCCTAAATAACCAGAACACGTGCCCTGTTTCTGATCAATAGTCAATCAATAGGGCAGTGTGAGTAGCGCTGCACCCAGGAGAGATATGGACAATGGGAGGCTTTAGCGGCCCACGCCAACGTCCACCACCACAGCACCAGCCCTGGGTTGCTTTTCCACCGTCACCGTCTTTGTGACGCTCCAACATGGCCACCACTTATGGACTGCAAGCACGAAAATGCAATGACACAGAATTGCGCATGAGTGACTGCCCTATCGCATACAAGCAGAGAAGAGCGCGAAGGCCATTTGTAGTATTGTCATGGCCTGCATGGACACCTTGCTTGACGCGCTTGGACTACCACGCTTTGCATTCGCCTTCTGTGCTCCGTTCCTGTATTTCACGGCTGGTTGCCTTCCTTTACGCCTTGTTGCTTTCGGCCTTTGAGCCTATTTCTGCCTTTCTTCCTGCCTTTCTTCTCCTTTTTTGTTCTGACTCCTTTCAGGGTAGGCCAGGGTGGTACACATCACGTCCCGTGTCCTTTGACGGCTTCCCTAATGTAACAAATCAATTAATCAATTTGTTGCTCGTCAGTGCCGACCGAGCATGCACTGCTAAGTACCCATACTGCTACACACATCAGAATCGGGCATGTCGCACGTGGCTGATGCAGAAGAGTGCATACAGTCATCACCACATGACCTGTGCTCCACGCCCGGGATTTTGTCAAATGCCAGAAACCCAGACTTTGCCTCCGTTTGAACATTCAAGCATGCATGCCACACGCTAAGTTGAGCTCCAGCATACCAAATAATGGCATATCAGCAACGGTAATGCAGCTGACAGTGCTATTAATGCACTGGTGTGATCATGCCCTGGTCACTCACATAACCAAACACCCAGCAGCTTGCGAGCACCTGCGCACGTAAGGGCAGACACATGCATACGTATAGTGATAGGCACGTCACCAGGCGAAGCATAACAGACCTGCCAAGCCCAGCGAGCAACTGTGGACATGCGTGACGCACGAGGACACTTCGTACCGCCTGCAGATTTGCGAACGCCAGATGCGACTAATCAGATCACCAGTCCTATCCAATGACAATCGCTCCAGTCGCAATTTGACGGGGCAAACATCTGTCGACAAATGCCGATCCCAATTTGACCGACAAGTCAAGGCTTGACGATGCGGTAAGCCACCACGTTAAATAGCGGAACCGCGTGAAGGAAAGCCGCGGCAAGGCTTAGACTAGCCACCCTACCTCCTCCTGCCTCCACTGCGGTAAGCCCAGGCTCGCTCAGTCCCATCAGTTTGCGGCCACCTGAGCACACGCATCAGTCAGTGCAGGCCAAGGTGTGAGGCACTAGGGCGGCATTGACGAGGACCTGGTCAGGTATCTCGTACTACGATATCAGAAATCCTCGTCAACGTCAATCGCACGCCCACACATATCAGCGCTCTAGGACTTCAATCTGGTGTCCTTGTACGATCAGACAGCTATGGCCGACTTGGTTCCGGAATGCTCAACGCTCACCGGTGTCGAAAGCCTTCAGCTCGCGCCCTCCTGCAAACACACACGCCAACCCAGATGAAGGACATCAGGATGCGTATCGCGCCGACATTTACTGAACCATACCTGCGCTGGCCTCTGACGCAAATGCAATCATCACGAGCGCAAGCAGCGCAAGCGCCGCGAGGCGTGGACGAATGGAAGCAGTTCTCATCGTGAAGTCAAAGGGATTATGAGCAAAGCGCAGAGTGCATTCTGGGGTCTTACTCGGCCATTCACGCCTAACGTGCTGTTTTGAGTGACCACGTGCAATCCGAGCAGTGTTCACGAGCTGTTGCTCCTAAGAAGCGCTGGACGTGTCCTGAACAAGAAAGCAAAAGCGAGGCAACAAAGCAGCAGTGACGAGCAAGAGGAAGTTAGCGAACACACCAGCCAGGCTACGCGAACGTCCAAGGTGCAAAAAGGTGAAAAGCAGGAGACGCACTAGGCCAGGAAAGCACGCCACGGCGTACATGTACATGATCAGTTGCGCATCATTTTGCCAAATTGCTCTGTTTGGCCCACGTTCGAGCTTGTTGTGCCCACATGTTTGCGGAGCGTCCCTACATGACCGCTCTGCAAGCACAGCTGTAAACTAGCCGCAACTGCTCAAGTTGTGGGCAATGCCTTCCTCTGTTACGCCATCCCTAATGCAAGGGCTGTCATCACTGCTTGGCTTCTGTGTCCGCCGAGAATACGTCAGTCGCGAGCTTCATGCTAGAAGTGCTTCACATCTGGTCTGGGCGAACATACAGTATGTTGCAAAATGACTGGTACACAGTTTTTGACCTTCCAAAATGCACACGTTGCACGTTTCTGGTGGGCGCACCCACCACGCACTCTCTGAAATATCACAAGTATTCCCTGCAAGATTTGAGCCAAATTTCGTTGGCACCTTGAATTGGGATGACTATGAACATGAGGAGTTGTAGAGCAGTGCTCATTTTGGCCGTGGCCTTCAGTGCTCAGTCAAGCATTAACCCTGCAAGCTGGCAGAGCTCTTTGCTGGATATCTTTGCTCAACCCTTTAGCCCTTGTAGTCTGCAACGTGTCATGCTAGCTGAGGCTGTGGTAACTATCATGTGTGCTCGCTGATCTGATGGAGTGTCGGTAGGGGGTGTGCGTTCACCACCAGCCAGACTGGATTTTTGTTGGCATGAGCAGGCAGTGAAACAAAACTGCTTGCCTCCTTATTGTGATTGA
>QAXH01004960.1:605-13388 GCA_004335635.1 Chloromonas sp. AAM2
TCAGTCACGTCCAGGAAGAGGCAGCCAGGCTGCACCAGGGCTGAAGGTCAGAGTACAGGGACAGCCAAACTGCAGCCCAAACCCAACCATTTTGATACTCAAGTTGGTACACGTTGTTAGCTTGGTTGGCTGCTGTTGTCACGTGCACATTTTTCAAACCTTTCTGGTGGCGTAGAAAAGCCTCTGGATGGAGTCGAATGTAGTTTAGTGACATATCAGCCCATAAGCACACTAAGAAAAATATGAGCAGTCACTTGCCTCTGGTCCGAAGTCGAGTGGAACGACTGCCATAGTCAATACCAAGCGGGAATAATGCAAATATTAGAATGAGAAGGTCGCTTTTGGAAGACATTCAATGTACGTGTCCTGCAAAGTCGTTGTGAGAGCCTGAGGTCACGTGGCAGATGTCACTTGCTCCCGAACCCCTTCTTAGCAGCAGGCGTCTTTCTGGCCGGCTTCTTGGCCTTGTCTTGCTTGTCCTGCTGGGCTGCAGCCACAGGTACAGTGAATATTTGCTGGCTGACACTACCAGGGGATGTCCCTGCCGTGCTGCTCTGGGCAGCGTCCCCTGAAACAGCCTGGGGTTGAGCTGGTGCGGCTGGTGTCGGAGCAGCAGCTGGTGCAGCTGGTACAGTGGCTTGTGCAGCAGATGGTGGAGGCTCTGTAAAGCCTCTTGCCACCCACTGCTGCATAACCCACTTGGTGTCATGTGCGTCCTGTGCGGTGTGCAGCGACCTGCCACACAGATACACAGATGCATTAGACTTTGGCTATGCCACGGGCTGTTGTTGTCCTGGATTTGTGCAAACCTTGAAAGCAGGGTTCGACATCCGATCGGATTCCGATATAAACTAGCCCATTCAGAATGCCGATAAAATACCTTCACGGACTCCGGTCTTCCCGGTATTGTTTGCATGCCATTCGTGATGAAAATCCGAAATTCCGATTCAATGCACGAGCCGTGCCTGGGAATCCGGAATGGTGCGAGACGGACTTCTGAAAAACAGAGATAGCTGAAAAGTCATTGTCGAACCCTGCTTGCAAGCCAACAGCTTCTGAATGTATTAATCAACTGGAATGGGTTCCAAGCCATTAGACTGTTCAAGCGGCAAAAAACTGTTCAGCTATGACGACGCAATGTGTGGCAAACCTACATGCCTCCGGACAAAGCCCCTTTGCCCCCCTGTGGCTGACAAAACCATACAATGAGACCCTCTGACACAGCCGCTCACCTGGGGTCAGGGCGGCAGTCAGAGAAGGCTGGGAAGAAGATGAGCAGCGAGCCCTGTGTGGGCTGCACAGCCAGCCCTAGGTGGTCAAAGGCAGTGGCACCGCCCTACAGGGTGACAGACACAAGTTCAGTAGCCGGGAATACATATGGTAATGGAGGTAGCAAAGAGGGATGTCAGTCACGCTGATTGACTACACAGAGAAGCCCTTGCAGCAGACCTGACACTGAATGTAACTAAAGTCTGGGGTGTGTTGTTACCGCTGTCCCTGCTCACACCTGCCTCTGGGTTTCCTGCTCAGCTTTGCCCGCTTGATTGCGCCCGTGCCTGTCCCTGATTGAGCACTCATGAGGCACAACACACAGGCTGTGCGTTCCAAGCCGCCCGTACCTGTGCGACGTCATTGAGGTACATTAGGAGTGTGGCGTGGCGCTGGAAGCCGTTGTGGCGGGCCAGGCGCAGAGGGAAGGCGTCCTCATGGGAGAGGAAGTGCTGCAAGGCAAGGCACAAGCGCATGCCGTGTAAAGCAACACAAAAACGTCCTGATGAGTCCTGCAATTGTGGCTTTACGCACATGCTGTGTAGACAGGTAGGCGACATCCAGGCCTGGTTGACAGTTGCAGATTGTTGACCTCCTTTCAAAGTAGAGACATTGTGGTCGGCTGCGTGGAGAAAGGATGAGTGTAAGGCAGTGCTTCATGATACACATACCTGCCCTTGCTCATACCGCGCCACCTGCGGGCTCTCAAACGTGTACTGTCCCGCAGACGGCATGCGGCCGGGCTTGCCCCAGGCCCTGCTGCCTGCATGTGTGCACAGGGCAGAGGGATGTACGCTCACCTACTGGAGGCAGTTACATGACGTGCTGCAGGTCTGGCACATGAGGCAGCACATCCCACTTGCTGGTACACATCGTGCTGCTAGACGGTGTACAAATCGCACAGCAAGCGGCACAGCCGCACACGCTCAGAGAACCAACCGCTTTGCCCTCCAATAAACACGCTGCAACATGCTCCCATTATGGGATGCACGTTTGCTGCTCACACGCTCGCTTGCAGATATGGATTGATGCAGCTACTACCATTATTCGGTGCCCACATATGGTGTCCCTGCAGCCCCGTAAAGTGTGCCATGTGCAATTGTGCACTAGTTGTTGAGTGCATACCTGTCTTTAGGAGCGATTGTGCCCTGGACTGAAAGGCCTGCACCAGCCGCTGCAGTGCGGGGTGGCGCGCTTGAATGGATGGGTCTAGCAGGATGCTGAGGCTGGTGCGCCGCTGGTCATACGCGTTGGTTCCGTCTACGGGCGCTGCGTTGGCGTTCCCTGCACCGATTTTGGATACCTGCATGCTGCCTGCGGGGCATGCATAGTTGTAACCTCTTTGATGCCTGAGGCCACACTACTTACTGCGGATGGACTGACTGAATTAATCATGTAAAGTGCGTGTGTTCTGTTGGTATGGTACATACAAGTCAGCCCTGGTGTGTGTGTGCGTAGGCTGTAAGGGTACAGTCTTGGTTGACCTGATCCACCACACTGAGGTTGTGTCACCCAGCATACCTGTAGCCTCTGCCGCTTTCATCCATTCCTGGCACTGCTTGGGTGTGAGAAACTTTTCCACGTGAAGCACTGGTGGGTCCATGTGCAACACTGAGAGCCCGGGCCAGGACATGTCAACGCCAACAAACCGATCCGCTAAGAGGGCCTGCATCTGTTCCCGGCTGTACCCGTGCTGTGGGCTGTCTTGGGCTGCTGGAATACGTTTTGTGGACTGGATTTGGTGCTGGTTGTGCTGCGCAGCACTCCGCTCCGCCTCACCACCTGGCATATGCTCTGTGTTGCTAATTGTGGCAGGTTGTGATGCATCTGTTTGCGATGGTGTAATTGCTGTGGCGACTGACCCAGCTTCGCTCACGCCATTGCTGCTGTCAGGCACGGCAGGCACCGTGTTGGTCTCTGGTTGGTGTAGGGTGGATAATTGGCAGCTGCCTGGTGCTACAGTACCATGCTGGCCGGGCTGAACAGGGCTTGCTTGAGCGGCTGCTTGCTTCCTGCGGGCCGCCTGGCGTGCGAAAAGATCCGTGCCTTGACTGAGGCGCTGGGCAGAAGAAAAGATTCCTTCAGGGTCCCACCCAGCCCTTGCCAGAGCCTCAGCATCATCTGGAGAGGATGTGCTAGCACCATCCAGGGGCAATGCACCATTCAGCACCTCTTGGGAGCTTGAAGACAGGCTGTTATGCCGCTGAACGCACGGCCGCTGGTGGCCATGACTGTGCCATGGTGCAGGTGTAGCTCGTAAATGTGGAGATTTTGTGGGAATGGATGGCCTAGCCATGGGTTTGATGGGTAAGGTGGCTAGTCGTTCGGTGGCCGCCAGGGGCGATACACTTGTCCTCGTCACCGGCGCCATCGCAGTTCATGCAACAGCCTAGCAATCCTCGGCAACATGCACGGAAACTGTGAACCCCATCAACTACCCAGGACGTTTGCCATGTGTGGCGGTTGCAATTTGCATTGCCAGCTGCCGGGCTATTGCGCGATTTTGCGGCTCACTCGGTGGTGCACTGGCTGTGCGCAAGTGTTTCTGTGCGTTGGGCGACGTCACGAGCTAGTATGTGTTTTAACCCACGGCCTGCTGCAGCTCAAGACGGTCGCTTGCCACAAGGGCCCTGTGTCAGTCGTGTGGCTGGTTGTAGTCGTAGGCCTGAAGCATATTTGCCATGAAGATGTGCAGCATGGAGACACAGGCTCAAGTTGTTCTACTGCCTCACACTACTGCTTGCCGAGCTTTTACGTACAAGTCGTTGTTGGAGGTCTCAGCTCTGGCAGGCAACCTTGTTTCGCCGCTTAACAAGATTTGGGAGACTGGGAGAGTCGTCAGAATCAGAGAGCACATGCCGACAGTTCATTACCCGGACAATGTTCTTCTATGTTGGGCAGTGCACTGAAGGTAGGAGAGGCATTGCAACCCGGCGAACATGCAGCCACAACCTGATAAGAGAGGCTAGCATGTTCCAACTAAACATTCACAGCACGGCAGCCAATGATTTCCTCGCATATCTGCAGCACCTCCTATTTCCAGCAATGACTTTGCATGTGAAAAGGAGCAAGCTTGCCATTTCCAACCACACCCTGCCGACTTCTACATGCAGACCTGGCTAGCTTCTGTCATCGACACAAGGAACTGGCAGCTCTGCAGGACCTTGGCAAGCTTGCTCCTTCCACGTACAATTCATTGTGGAAGACCGCCGCTCTGGCAATACAATCTTGCTCCAACGCTAGAGCAGAGTCAGAGAAAATGAAATACAGAATGGGTATGTGAGTATGCGCAACTCTGGAAAAGGAAAAAGGGACTTCGGTTGTCCAGTCAGCCTAACGGGTTGACGTCAGAGTACCAGCTTTTCCTCGAAATTGCTAATTGTAGCCGCACGTCGCTGACCTGGGGCTCTGAAAGCTCATCGTGCTTGTCTCATCTCAGGAGTAAAGTTGCTTTCTCGCCAAGGCTTGCATCCGTAAGTGTCGCAAACTCTGCATCTACCACTCGCCATTAGCAAAAGCCTTCATTCAGCTCCAACTTTACTTGCCGCACATGATCATATTGCACCTTACTAAACTGGCTGCACTCTTGCTTCGGAGACCCTCTGGCCACGCTGACTGGGCTACTACCGTAGAACCCTGATTTACCTTTTTGCCGCAGGCGGGCAATTTGTTGTCAGGACCAAATCAGTGTGAACGACTGCAAAAAGGATGGCTGTGCAGTGCATTCCGGGCGTGAGCATCCTCGGGCCTGTTACGGCCGAGCAGGCCGAGATACTCACCCTCGAGGCCCAGCGATTTGTTGCGACCCTGCACCGTTGCTTCAACGCCAGGTATGTTGAACCCACAGAATCGGTGCCGCATTTTGTTCCCAGTTGTGCAGATCGTGCACGATCACTGGCTGGCGCGGCGCTGCCGCTCCCGCTACCAGTCCCGCGCGGCACATTGGGTATTCGCCTTTGCACGCTTTCAGGCGCCTGCAGCTCCTAGCACGTCGTGATGCAAGGCAGAAGGAACTTGATGCGGGCAAGCTTCCTGACTTCCTGCCAGAGACGGCAGCAATCCGCGCTGACGTGGCGTGGAAGGGCGCGCCACCCGCTCCAGGCCTCGTGGACCGTCGTGTGGAAATCACTGTGCGTGCACAGACTGTCTAGCATTGGCAGCTGCGAAACACCTCTTCTTTGCTCATGCATTACAGCATTTTGCAGCTTGCCCACCTGCAAACTGCAAATGAAGCAGTCCTACAACCTGTCCGCATGCACAAGAGCCAAGCTCGACAAACCTTGGTGTCAAACCTTGTCTTTGTACTCTATGCTGCAGGGCCCTGTGGACCGCAAGATGGTGATCAACGCTCTCAACAGCGGAGCGGCCACATTCATGGCGGACTTTGAGGGTGAGCTAGGGATTTAACCTGTACAATGCTCTATGACGCCACAACAATCATGAGATCGTACTTGTCTGGTACTCTGTAGCAGGTCTGTTGTTATGGCACGCAGCAATTCAACAGCATCAGCTCAACGCCGTTCTCGTTGGTTGCAGATTCGCATGCACCCTCTTGGTTCAACAATCTGGACGGCCAGATCAACATGCGCGATGCCCTCAGGCGCACCATCACCTACTCAGCGCCCAACGGTGAGTGGGAGGGCCCTGGGGCCAGACTGCAGTGCACACCAGCCCAC
Organism: Chloromonas sp. AAM2; assembly: GCA_004335635.1. Classification (NCBI taxonomy): domain Eukaryota; kingdom Viridiplantae; phylum Chlorophyta; class Chlorophyceae; order Chlamydomonadales; family Chlamydomonadaceae; genus Chloromonas; species Chloromonas sp. AAM2. Next base: position 6,551 of record QAXH01004960.1, read on the forward strand.
TGTTAACATCCAGTGTGTGCCACCTCTGCCAGAATCAGTGTCTCTCACTCTCTGTGGTGGTTGTACTAGTCGTGGCGAACGTGGTGTGCGCAAGCTGTCTCATGTCGTGCGGAGTCTGGATGACCTGTTTGTTGATGTGGCAATGAGGTGAGCGGACATGAGCCGTCCCTGTTTGGTGGCTACGGGCTGCTACGTGGCCTGTTCAATGTCCACACACGTGTGCTTGACCCACGCAGGCAAGTACTACAAGCTGCGTGCTGATGGCAAGCTGGCAACGCTGCTGGTCAGGTGAGCATCCGCCTTAGCAGTGCTGTGCGTCCAATGTAATACAGCAGACTGCAGGAGCAAGCTGGTACGCATTCAACCCCCGGTACTATGACATGTGAATTTTGTGAATTTGCACCCTTTCAAGACTACAACGGCTGGTTTTTCTGGGTTGCAAAAGAAAAACGTCCACACATTTGGAGTTCACACATTTGGAGGAGCAATGCATCACTTTACACTGGCTACAAGCAGACACACCACCCCGACAGCACACGAGTATAATGGCTGAATTGTGAAATTCCTGCTCCTGTATTGCACTGGACACAGGTGCTTGCCTGGCTATGTATTTGTGCCTTTGCTGATGTACGCAGGCCGCGTGGCTGGCACTTGGAGGAGGCTCACTTTGTGGTGGACGGGCAGCGTTGCAGCGGCTCGCTGTTCGACTTTGGCCTGTTCTTCTTCCACTGCGCCAAGCTGGTGCGTGCAGTGCAGTGTGCTTTGGGTTCTGCAGCAGCCCAATCTCTGCTGCCTGTTGTCATCAGGCGCTCAATTCACAATGAATGAAGCTGGTGCGTACTGTGGGTTTCAGAGCCGTGCAGTACGTGTTGTGAACTTTTAAATGCTGCCTCTCTTGGCTTATGCTGTCCCGCTTACCAAACTTACTCTTATCAAGATTACCGGTTTGTTGCATGTTGAATCTGCAGTCCTTGGCTGCCGGTCAGGGCCCGTACTTCTACCTGCCCAAGATGGAGAGCCACCTCGAGGCTAGGTGAGCAAGGGCCAGTTGGTGCAGGGGGAAGAAGTTGAAGGGTTTCTATGCGAGAAGAGCTTACAAGCCATATGCAGAATATCATATTCAAATATGGTTTGGTAATCTGTTTTTGGCGCATTACCACATGGTCGCCGTCTGTCTTGGGCTTGTGGCTCCAGCTTGCATAGGCAACAGCAGCGCCAACTTGTGGCAACCCAGGCGTTGTTAGGCCTCAACATCATGTGCAGCCGTGTGTAACTCGTACAGCACCAGCTAGTGCAGCACGTTTTGATGGTCTCATACTCATACCATACCAGCATTGCCAGTGCTACGCTTGTGGATGTGCACCACTCAAGGCTGTTGAATATCCATGTGTTGCACTGTGCAGGCTGTGGAACGACGTGTTCTGCGTGGCCCAGGACATGCTCGCCATCCCGCGCGGCACCATTCGTGCCACAGTGCTCATTGAGACGCTGCTGGCGGCCTTTGAGATGGAGGAGATCATATACGAACTCAGGGACCACTCTTCAGGTGACAGAAAGATAGCAAAGGCTTGGCAAATAGGCTGTGCGCACAGGTGGAAAGGGCAGCACCGACTGATCACACTGGTTGTTTTACTCGATTGATGGAGTAGCAAAAGCTGGCGGTTGGCTTTGGGCGGAAAGGGTAGCACTCTTTGTGATTGACTGTTTTTACTGATTATGTTGTAGTAAGTTGGAAACGTTGGGATGACACTGGCCAGTACATCAGGCGGAACGGAGCTTAGGAAAGGCTGGAAAACGTAGTAGTTGATACATGCACGCATGTGGAAAGCGCGGCGCCGATTGTATTCTACTTTACTGGATGATTTGGGAACCTTATGATTGACTCTGGCTGACTGGCAACCGCATGGACACACTGCATGCCAAGAACCTGGACTAAAATGACCTTTAATACATTTGTATATGCCTATGTGTCCACCAGGCCTGAACTGTGGTCGTTGGGACTATATCTTCAGTTTCATCAAGAAGCTGCGCAACCACCCGCAATTCGTGCTGCCCGACCGGTCCGATGTGGGCATGACCACTCCGTTCATGGCTGCGTACGTGCAGCTGCTCATCAAGACGTGCCACAAGCGGTAGGGCACAACGTGACACTAGCCTCGCATGATGTAGGCAATCCAGCACATGCTGGTGTGGCCATCATGATGGCACTGGGTAGGATCACATGCTGGTGTGGCCGTTATGGCGTCGTGGCCAAGCTACCCAACCTGCACCCTGTGTGTTGTGTTTGATATGAGTGTTGCATCGCTTATGTTTGATGGAACAATTCAAACTGCGTAAACTGAAACGTTGGATGTGCTGGTGTGCTCATATGGACGTTGCTGCCAAGCCAGCCTTTGCAAATGCGGGAGTTGCATGCAAACTCAGTGTTGCATGGTTCTCTTGTACTTCAGGCAGATGGAGTGATCAAATCTGCATGCGTGTCATGTGCCATGTTCAGGGGTGTGCATGCCATGGGCGGCATGGCGGCACAGATCCCCATCAAGGACGACAAGGCGGCCAACGATGCAGCCATGACCAAGGTGGGATGTGTGCATGTGGTGCAAGTGCGTTTGAATTGGCAGGCAAGCATGTCACGTAGAGGATGTGCAGAGTGGCAGCAGTCAGATCACGCGTGGAAGGGCTCATGCTGCTTCCGATGCATCCCTGGCTTGCCTTTGTGCATGCATGTCTTTGCACCTGCACCGTGTTAATCCGTTCCCGCATGATCGCGCACTTGACATGCCTACCTGCGGGAACGCTCCTGCACACAACCCTGTACACACAAGCTGATCCCACACATATGCCCGCGTGTCTCCGTGCAGGTGCGTGTTGACAAGCAGCGCGAGGTGACTGCGGGCCATGACGGCACATGGGTGGCGCACCCCGATCTGGTCAAGCTGGCACTGGAGGTGTTCAACGCGTGGGTACTGGATTGATATCAAGTGTTTTTTAGTAGTAGGGCACCGGTAGCAGGCATCATCACATTCATAACCATGTGACATGCATAAGTACTGACGTGTCACATGCATAGGTATGTGCATACCCAAGCACCTGCTCATCAGACATGCAGCTATCAGATTTCTGGGTCTGACGTTGGCAAGCTACCTTTGTGCACTCTCTTTCACTCTTACATTTACGTCTACACGCTTTTGTTTGTCCTTGTGCGTGTTTCGATGTGTATGATTGCACTTGCACTTGCCTGCATGCTTGTGTCTGACCTGGTGGTGGTGTTCCTGGATGTTTTTCAGCCACATGGTCCAGCCCAACCAGATGCATGTGCGGCGCGAGGAGGTGCACGTGACTGCAGCGGACCTGCTGTCAATGAAGGGGGTCTCGGGGAACATCACTGAAAAGGTAGCTGGGCAGGGAGTGGCCAGATGTTGGGTGCCAGCAGGGGGTTGTTTGCCAGAGGCGCAGCAGACATCTGTATAGGAAGATGGGACCCGTGACGTTACTGGTCATGGTGTTGCCAGGAGTTGGTTGCCAGAGGTTGGTGCAGCAGGCAGAGAATGGATGCATGAGGTGAAGAGTTAGGCTTGCCACAAGTAAAAGCCATGGGTATTGGCTGAGCCTGCCTTGACTGGCCAGGCATAGGTGCATGCCATGGAGCTCACTGCACCCAATTTAATACATGGTTGTTCCCGTCCTGTGCGTCAGACTGCGCCCTTCGTGTTTGCCCTCTGCACAGGGTGTGCGCAGCAACCTTGATGTGGGTCTCCAGTACATGGAGGCCTGGCTGCGAGGCATGGGCTGCGTGCCCATTCACAACCTGATGGAGGACGCAGCGACCGCAGAGATCTCAAGGTACACGAGTGTTGCACACTTTTTAGGCACTCGTGTTGCCAGTGGATTTAACCTGGCCAGCTGGTAGTCTTGCATATGTTGCTGGAGGACGGGCAGAGGAACTGCATGACTGTTTAAGTGTGTCCCCGTGCATGGAGGTGTATTCACCAACAGCCGTGATACCCATGTGGTGCTTGTCGGTAGCTCTGACTGCAAATATGTAAGGGTGTTGACAGCTCTGACTGCAAATGTATAAGGGTGTGGACAGCTCCGACTGCAAATATGTAAGGGAGTCGTTAGCTCTGACTGCAAATGTGTAAGGGTGTCGATAGCTCTGACTGCAAGCTAGCTGAGTTGCAAAAGTGTGTGTCATGTGTGCAGGTCCCAGCTGTGGCAGTGGGTGCGTCACGGCGCGCGCACCGCGGAGGGAAAGGTGGTCACACCCGAGTACGTAACGGCAATGCTGGAGCAGGAGGTGAGGCAACGGGCAGCACTGGAACGAAATGTGTTAGATAGTCATTGGCCACTTGTGCTGGTAGTGACAGACTACGGCCAATGGCGGAAATACGTTTGCGGCAGAGGCACGTGGGGTCGGATATTGCATGTAGTGATAACAGATATTTTAACAGACAACGGATATTTCATATCAGGAGAGTGCAGTTCTGAACAAGGCTTGCGTTTTGTCTGTAACTCTGGGTGTGGACCTATGATGACTCGTTTGTTGTTGCCTGCCCTGTGCAGTTGGCGGCCAAGCGTGCAGCGCTGGGTGACGAGCGGTACAAGCGCTCCAAGTATGACCTAGCAGCCAAGCTCATCGCTAGCACCATACAGGTGCGTGCCATTGTTGTTGTACCAGTAAACTGCCAGTGTTCAGGTTGCAACATCCACTGTACAAGAAAACCTGGTAAAGTGGCGGCACGCACTGTGTAAGTAAAAGCTGGTATAAATGCACTGACATGGCTGCTCGATTCTGGTCCAATACGACCTGGTCATATGCAGTGGTTGTAATTGTGTTTGTATGCGCAGGGACGTGAGTACAGCGACTTCTTGACGACGCTGTGCTACGACCACATCCTGTCCAACAAGGGGCACGCCAAGATGTAATTGGCAGCATGCAACAAATTCGTCACTCCACGTGTTGCATTGACTTCTTTGAAGCTCAAAAACGCTCAGTCTTCTTTTTGATGCAGGAATTAGTAGTAGACTGAAGTGCGTGTCTCATGCCAATAGCATGGCCCAGTGTTGGCCTCATCCGGTGGGCTTGTTCTTGCCCACTGCTGGCGATTCGCGCAGCGGAGCTTGAGACTGACAGCTGTTTGTTTGAGAGCTGGCATACAGTTTTGATTGGATCGTGTGCCAAACCCTTTGGGCCAATGGTATCTGACACTGCCTGTAAACCTGGCAAGGTTGAAAAATGGCAAGATGGAAAAGTGTGATGTACAGACAAGCCGTTACAAGGAGGGAGTGCACGCCAGGAAGCACGCCAAACGCAAGTATTGATTATTTGCGCAAATTGCGAAGATCTCTCCTAGGCAAGGGGAATTTAGCTGTGTCAGCAAGGCTGGCGAGTTCCTTGTGGCTGTGACCCCACGGGACACCTTTCTAAGCGCCCTGTTAGCCAGTACCTCTGCCCCGCTCTGCTTCCCCACTGCTCATCTCCTTTACTAGGAGTTATTTTTGCGATTTCCGTTTTAATTTGAATGTGACGTCATACTGGAAGACGCGCGCTAGTGACGTCAGAATGCAATCCGTGGCCCATCATGACCTTGGCCAAGCTACGCGCAGGTGAGATGGCCTAAGGAGGCAAGAAACAAAACGAGCCTTCTTCGCAAACATTCAAGGCAAGAGAAAGGGAGGCAAAACAAGCCCGCTGACCAAGTTATAATGCCTGGGAACAGGCAGCAGCGCCTACAACACAGGCTGCCACGAGATTGTCCAGGATGGCCCAGTATTGGGCAGAAGCCGCACTGCTGACACGTGTGACAATGTTGGGTCCAGAGATAGCCCTGTTGTAGTCTTTGGCCGCCACGCAGATGACAGGCCCACAGACGGCGAGGACCAGCAGGCGGGCTGGATGCCAGGCATAACACAGGACCTCGGCCAAGACACAGCGGCAGTGTACATGGCCACTGTCGTGGCTACGTCGTGGCTACGCTTTGCTGCATGTAGCACTGCTTGGCTTGCTGATATATACATGTAATTACACCAGGGAAAGCCGGCAGAGGACACAGCACGGGATGGGCACCGCCGTGGCCTACCCTGAGCGAGAAAGCAAAACGAAAGCAGGGAAGAAAGCAGGCAAGACAGGCCAACCCAAAGCAAAACAGGACAGAGTTGCCGAAGTCAAGGTCAAAGACTAGAGAAAGGGACGCAAGAAGGGCCAGAATGCCTGGTAATAGGAACTAAGGCTCAAAATGTGGGATTATGCGTCAGACACCAGGCCCATATCAGTCCTATAGATCCAACGTACACACCGCAAGTGGTCAAAATGGTGCCGCAGGTGTGAGCATGCGAATCTGGTGTACACCTTGCAATGTCTGGTACCACATGTCTGGTAGTTTAGTCGACCACCTGAATACCCTTAAAATACGTGTGGAGGCATCGTTTGCGCACAGTGTATGCCTGCCAAGCCGGCTCCGGCACTCGAGTCATTAGAAGCGCACGAGTGTGAGAATCAGCGTCCGAATTTATGGCCGGAAAGTCTGTCGCGTGTTGATGGCAGTACAGGCGTCTAAGTATGGAGTTGCCTGCTTCACCCGAGCGCATGGCTATCGGGCAGGGTACCCACCAACCCAGAGACCTGGAGACCCTTATGTTGTTGTGTTGTTGTGTCGTGTAGGCTCGGGCTTACATGTTACATGTTCCTGGCTTAACAACTGCTGTTGTTACCATCACCTTCTGTTGCCAATAACAGCTGCTATTGCTAACAGAAGTGGTTCAATGGCTCGTACGGATATCACCATGCCAACAGGCAACTCGTTGTGAACACTCAACACCACCTGTTGTGCAGGCTCCT
>QAXH01004962.1:0-11429 GCA_004335635.1 Chloromonas sp. AAM2
GTAAATACACATATATATATATATATATATATATATATATATATATATATATATATATATATACATGCTCTTAAGACAGTGGCCAGAAACGGGTCAAGCACTTTAGGTAAGTCTGAATTAATCATGTCATGTCCGTCCTACACGATATTCTCACCTGCTCAAAGACCAGTCGCTCCTGCTCCTCATAGCTCTCAGACACAGCTGCAATGGCACGTCAGCAGAGCTCAGCATGGGCCAGTCGAACTGGTCGGCGTGAACCGGCAGCAAGATGCACGCTCGCACAGCCGTCGAGCCTTTTAGAGCAGCTACTGCACATGTACAAGATATGGGATATCTGACACCACAGCACATGCGATAAGCAGCGTCCCTATCCATGCATTACCGAATCCAGAATGCGTATATGAATGTCCCTACAGCAGAGGCGTTTTGTCCGCCTACCCTCCAGTTGGCGCTGCTGGGTGATGGCCTCGCGTGCGTAGTCCTCGCGCTCACGCTGCCGGTCCAGGTCCTCTTCGTCACCTAGAGGCAGGAGGGCTACCTTCAGGACCGCCATAGCTAGCATACATAGCACAAATGTCCCTGCTTGATGATGCTTGATGATGCTTGATGATTGGCTGAACGCAAAGCAGATTTATCGTCAGAACGCAAAGCAAACAAATCATAAAAAATCTTCTCTCGGCGCTCGCCACAACCAAGATCCAGACTTCCAGACAAGGCATAAAAACATCAAATTCGTCGATCGATGCACGTGTCTGCCAACTTCTGCGACTCAACCTTCTTCCCGCTGGCGACCCTTCTTGCCGCTGGCACTTGCGCACACGCTTTGGATGCGTTTGATTCAACGCCCACCTTCACCTATGTCACTCTCTATTCCACGCGGGATGCTTGCGCGGCGACCCGACGTCATATCCTCCCCGGGCGAGGCAACAGCGGCGCGCATCGTGCTGAAAGCACCCCCCTCCTCCTCCTCCTCTTCCTCCGGAATCGGCGCACCAGCAGGTGCAGCAGCCAGCGCGCGCTTGGGGCGCCTGCCGAGCGGCACAGAAGCAAAGTAACCCATTGTGGTGCTCGCGGCGGCGGAATTATCATGGCAGCAACATGCCCAATCTTGACGTCAAAACAGCTTGTGAACATTATGCATTCGGTGACCGACAGCACTTAGCCAATCATTTTCTTTGTTCTCTGCAGCGTTTGGTAATCCCTGACCACCTGGCGCAAGTTGGCTACCAAACTCACCTTCCCAGTGTCTCGGACGCCTGTGCCTTGAGCGCGGCGGCCTGTCCCTTGGACATGTGGCTCAGGGCTCGCAGCCAGCGCCTGTGCACGCGGCGCCTGCGCGCGTCCACCTGGACCCGCAGCTGCTCCACACGCGACATGCGTTGCTGCAGGCACACAAACGAATGACCCTGGTCCTTACGTCCATTGGTCGTCCACACATGCAGCGAGCCAAAAGTTAACCCCATGGTCGAAGCACTAATCGTACACCGGTATTAGCTGTAGGTGCATGCTACGTGATGCGTACGTGTTGATCATGGTATACAGCAAAAATGGCAAGTTCTTTCACGGCTGTCTTAGCAACACTGACGTCTTTTTTCTTGTCGCGGTTGCAATATTCAACGGCGCATCTTTCAAGTATGCAAGACCTATGCAGTATCTTACCTTTACCACCGCCAGGCTGTCCAGCCACCTGTCCATGGGCTTGATGATCGCCTCCACACGCCGCCGCATGATCTCGGCAGCGTCCGCCATCAGCACCTCGTCATTGTCACCGCCAGTCCTGGAAGGTGGGCGCCAAGGAAGATGGGCATACAAATGTCAGGTTTGCCAGCACGATGATTTGTGTGCTTGGTGGCAGCAACTTGCTGCAAGACATAGTCCCTGCTACTGAATATGTGTGCTCGTGCTTATACTGAGCTTATACTGCGCACCCAGTGGCTTTAAATGAGCGTACATTTCACAGTTCACTGGCAAGGTACGGGGAGGAGACTTGGTCATGCTCATACTCAGTCCATGCGCCATGTGTTAGGCTCCAGAAATGCATGCCACTCACTGTCTCAAGTGTTGTTGCACGAGTTCATGCATGGCTGACTGACCTGAGTGGGTGGCCGCTGGTGACCTCCGGGTGCACCGGCTCGCTCATGTTTGTGCCCTCAACCGATTCCCACACACGGGGCAGGTTGGTGCCGCACACAAGGGGAAGGGTGGTCAGAAAGCCTGCAAGCAACCAGCAGCAGCAAATCATTAAGGTGCTGAAACAGGGCTGCAACTGACTGCAGGCTATACCAGCAGACACTGTATGGGAGTCCAAGCCACCAAGGCAGAAGGTTGAATGAGTACAGGGCAGCGTGTTTGAAAACGCGCATGCACATTGCCATTGCTTGACGCAAGGCTAGCTACAGAACTTCAAGACTAGCGCATTCCTTTTGAACTAGCTTTTGGTCTAGGCAGCTTTCTCACTCACCTTCCATATGCTTCCCGTACTGGCTGAGCAAAGTCTTGTAGGTCTGCATGTGGCGAGAAAACTCTTGCGCTTCCTGCATGCACAACAACTCGCAGATTTCGCTCGTCAACAGGTTGTGGTCAAGGGTCGCACGTGTGCTACACACACATCCTGTGCACGGGCGATCCACCTCAGTTGTGTGGGGATGTTGTGTGGGGCAATTCAGTGCAACGATGCCAATTTCTAGGCAGTTACTAAATGAAGTGCGCTTCTTGAGCTTGCAAAGGTTCAAGGCGATGCTGCATGTTCTTTTAGAATTGCAGTACAAATGCTGTGAGCAAATTGAGTTCCGGAAGCGATTTCTCAATGCACATGTGACGCACTTCGAGCATGCAGGGATTGCGAACATTGGGTGTCGGCTTGAAAGACTTATCGCCGACATTCAGGCGCTGCCTCGTCTGCAAGGTGAAAGCAGCGCAGGGTTCGGAAATGATCAACACAGATCGGACCACACTAAAGCTTGCGATCGCCGAGCTGAACGCCTTGAGGCAAAGGCCCACCAACCTTTTCGACTAGATTACTGAAGAACGGCATGGCTCCAAGAGCCTAGCAACACCTGTCAAACGCCTTGACAAGGTCTCGCTGAAACTTAGGAGATGAGCGCGGCAAGTGGCCGGGCCCTTGCGCGGCTTCACAAACGACCAGTGAGTCAAACAGTACTCTCAACAAAAGACCTGCGCAATCAGTAGGCCAGCGCCTCGATGGAATCCTGTCAGTTCCAGACGACAGCCATTGTGAGGTCATCAGGTGACGCATCAGCGCACCTTCTCTGATCGCAACGCGCAGACGTCGCACGGCGTACAATCACAGCAACAAAGCTTTCACGCATCCGGACTTCGAGGTGGACCGACAAGGCGGATGGTGGGGCACAGGCCTTCCGTGTGACGTCACATCCGTTCTTTCCAGCAACGGACATCGCATCGGTGGCCCAAACCGGAGATTGAATCCGGTCCTTGCGCACCGCCTGCAGAACGTATCGGCCTATCCAGTGCTCGTTCCAGCACAAGGCTGCCCTCAGAGATTTTTCTACTGGTACGTACCTTGGCACCATAAGTTCAAAAACGAGGTCTGGACATGTTTGCCCGAGCCCTTCTTGTTTTCCTGCTGCTCGAACGCCGACTTGCCTGAGGACGACCTACTGGTACAGACAAACCCAGGTTTCATCTCAGATCTTGAGCGTTCAGCACAACGACAGCCTCTTGACCCGCCTTGACTGCCGCAGGTCGTTTTCACATTTGCAAAGGCCGGGCAAGATGGTTGCGAAGGTCGCCAAGCCAGATGTGTCTCTCAAGACGGTCGCTCCGTTGAAGCTGACCATGCCCAAGCTCGGACAATCCACCACTCCACCTCTTGCGGCTGCTGCACCTGGCGCAGAAGCCCTTCTCGCCTCGGCCTTGGCCATGCCACAACTGGCCGGTACGCCCTTGGCTCATACAGCATGTGCGTTACGCTTGGGTTGTTCAGATGGTCCTTTGACATGGCCAGTACATTCCTGGGCTTGTTTTGCCGCAGCTCGTGATGCACATGTTCTTCATGGCGTGACACGCACTGCCCATCTTCACGCACCTACGGACCTGTTCAGACCCACACATCTTGGAGAGGAGCCTCTGGCGCTGGCGCCTGCATGCATCCATGCCTGCGAACAGGACTTGGTGCCAGTCAAATGGTCCTTTAGCATGCATGGCCAAATCATTGTAGGGCCTGCGCTGCTCAAATCCATTGTGCACAGACTACACATGATTGCATATGCTTCAGCACACCTGCAAGATGTGATATGTTCGATGTGGCTGCATCATCAATACGCAAAACTGTGTAAGGACCAGCAAGCCATTGATCCCAATGCTGCCTGCATTCATGTCAAGGCCATCTGTCAGCGCTTGTACGCATACAGTTGTAAGCCTTGCCTTGCATGCCTGCACGCCTTCATGCACCAATGGCAGGGGAACTGACATGGGAGCAGGCTGTTAGCTCTTCATGCATCTATTATTCTGGCCAGTGATCGCGCCTGCATGCACTCATGTTCATCACCACGCACCTGTGGAGAAGGGCAATCGATGCTAACTTCTTGCATGCATCTCTGCTCCTGACCACTGTTTGCTATTGCATTTGCATTGATGCTTGTGAACAGGCCATGACGAGAATGGCTCTTCAGGCGATGAGGACGACGGCACTGAAGCCGTCCTCATGCAGGCTATCACCTCATTTTTTTCAAAGCGTGAGGAGGTGAGTGGTCGCTTGCAAGATTGTTTCCTCTGGCAAAGACCATCGGCACAGACTATCGGCCTTGTTTGTGAGCAACTGATATTCCTACCAGAGCAGCTACTGTATTCTATGGCAGCACGCTGCATTACCAAACGTGCCTGCTCTACACCTCATGCTGTCATGCGTCAGATTAGGAAAGACTAACATCATTGGTGATCTTCTGGCCCTGCATGCCTGATGTGCAGGAGACGAAGTCCAAGAGAGCTAGCCTGATGAAAGAAACACTAGAGAAGATCCAGGGCCTTGCGGAGGTGAGAGTGATGCGCCGAGCAGATACTTGGTTCTGCGACCGACATGGGTTCGCTTCATGTATATACATGTATTTACATCAGGGAAGCCGTCAGAGGACACGGAAGGGATGGGCACCGCCCTGACCTACCCTGAGCAAGAAATCAACGACATGGGTTCACTTCACGTACGCCAGCTGATTACTTGTGACAGTGGGCGCGGGCTTACAACGCACTTGACCTGCAATGTATGAAATCAGCAGGCCTAACCAGTGCTATTCTCGCTCCTGTGTGTTTGCTTACAGAGCGTTCAAGCCTCAGTCGCCAAGGATGGGAAGGACGGTGTGGCGGAGGCGCGTGCAAGCGTGGTGCAGGTACAGGCATTGTCGTATGAGATGGAAATGATAGGATAGCCAGCAATCGTTGGGTGTCAGCCAGGGATAGGCCGATGGTACCTGGGTTGATGGGGCAGGGATCAAGAAATGGCAGGGAAACGTTAGATCAGAGCCAGTGCACGAAGGCAGGGTGCAGAGATGCAGAGGCCTGGTGGCCTTTCCGCCGAGACGGTTTAGGATCAGCCAGAGCTGTTGGGCCTCACAAGCACAGGTGGCCGTGGCTCAGATGTTGTGGGATTGGCTGGCACTGCTTATGGCCTCACAAGCACACACTGCTGCTGAAGCCTGTTCCAATGACGCCTGTGCCTTCAGCTGGAGCGCAGTATGAACGCCACCACTGAAGAAATCAAAGCGCTCAGCGAAAAGTATTCCAAGGCAAGTGGCGATAGATCTATGTTTATGTGATGACTTTCTCCTCATGGTGACGTACCGTGCTCCTAGCTTACAGAACGCTGTGACAGGAAGTTGTAACAAGCCTTGAAGGGACTTGAGTTTCATAGAAAGATGGGCCCAGGGGGATTGCACAGTTGAGGCGGATGTGGCTATAAGGCGTGAACCTGCCTGGGCCGACAAGGCTAGCACGACCTGTCAAGCTGCCTGACCTGTTGTGCAGGAACTACAAGTGCTTTACCACAAGTACAGTGCCCAGTATGAGCAGCTGGCAGGACTCAAGCAGGAGGCGACGGTGAGAGGCACAGGACCACCGTGTGCGTGATCTCCTGATGAAGCTTGGCGTTTGGCAAGACATGAAACATAGATTGGTCCGGGCAAGCAAATCTGTGGGCAATCAAGACAAGGCTGCAGCAGACTTTTAATGTCAAAACAGTACACAGCAGGAGGGAGGATGAAAAAGCCTGAACGCCAGCTTCTGCTTGATGTGCCTGGCACAATCGTGAATCACGGTTGCACTGGTGGTGGACAAAGCATTTGTGCGACTAGGAAAGTCTCACTGTGTCTGGAAAAGCCCAGGATTGTCTCATGTGTTGTGTACGCAGGCCAAGATGCAGCAACGCAAGGCTGGGGCCAAGCGAAAGGCAAGAACACCATGCAAGATGTTTTTGTTTATGCATGATAACTTGAGCTTTTGTTTTCAGTTTCAGTCTCATCACGACATCCGTCATGCCATCGGCATCCGATTCACTCACTCCAGTGCGCTCATGCCAAGCATACCAGCCTCGTTTCCTGTGCCAATTGCTGCTCCACAGTTGTCGCCTGCACCAGGCACTGCCTGCATGCGTTGCTTGCTGGTGCTTCCTGCAGCTCGCATCCCTCAAGAGCCAGTCCGACAAGATGCTGAGTGAGCTGGATGAACGCCTGGCCAAGCTCAAGCCCAAGAAGTCACCCATGGACTTGTACAAGGTGGGCTCAAAAGAATTCACAGGACTAACAAGGACACAGGATCAACACGTTTGTTGATTTTACCCGTGTCACATCATGTTATCAAGGCTGTTGCGGGGTCCTTGGAACGAGGTCCTTAGAAGGAGGTCCTTAGAAGGAGGTTCTTAGAAGGAGGTCCTTAGAAGGAGGTCCTTAGAAGGAGGTTCTTAGTAGGAAGTCCTCAGAACGAGGAGGACTGGCAGGGTACACTAGGGTGGAGCGAATGAAGTCCCAGCCAGGTCATCAACACCCAGTTATCGTGAATGTCTCATGTCTATGAATTTGGGAACTGGTTGCTTCATACAAGCCACTCAACCCTGTATCAAATCCATTTGTCAATTTAGTAGGAGCAGCAGGTGGAGTTTGTGGAAGCAGTCTATGTAGTAGTGGAGCAGTCTATGTAGTAAAAGCAGAAGGTGGAGTTTGTGGAATAGGGGCAGCCATGACAGGTGATCAGTGCGCTTGCAAGTGAGTCATGTCCACAGGGATGTACGATCTATTCACTCTGCTTAGCAATAAGGCGGTTGGCTGTGCCTGAGCGTGTTGATTGCAGGCCATTGAGAGCTTCAATGCGGTGTCTTGAGGCAGCCCACTCGACGACAGGACAGGGGACGTGTGTGATTGTGACTCATACGGAGCATTGCAAGACATCTGGGCAAATCTTGAAGCAAAGATGTGCTTGCTCACGAGCAGAGACATGCTGCCTGCTTTTTATGATACTGTATAAGGTCAGACTTCAGCTGACCACAACAAATCAATGACATCATACTAGCCAGGAACTGGCATGCACGAAGAAGGTCGAGCGTGGCTTGTCAGCACCACCTGGTTGCAACATAGGCCCGCGGCCACTTGGCAGACTATGGACTCTAATTTGACTGCCTGATTTTCAGCATTGCACGATTGCATGTCACTAGTGAGCAGGCAGCTGGCCATATAGCAAGTGACTGCTGCTCAATTCGCTGTACTGAGCTCGCTGCTTATGCAGAGGTGCTTCGAGCCTGGGTCTGTGTGTTGTTTCGTGGCGTTAGGTCGTGCTCACGGGCTTGGAAACGCAGCAGGTTTCAGCCTCTTTGAAGCCGTGTTCAAGCAGCAGCTGATGTAACATTTGACACAGGTGGTCAGGGGTGAAGTTGCAGTATAACGTTAAACACAGTTGACAGCTCTTGTTATCATGAGCAAGGGGAACACACGAATTCTGTTGGCGCAACCACTTTTGAGTTCCCAAGGTCAGTAACGTATCAAGCCCTAGTGGAACTTCTGACACTGTCGAGTGGAGGACCACCGCGTGTGCTGTGCCCTTGCTTTGACATACATACAGACACCCGAGGAGTTTGCAGACGAATATAGTGCTGCGTGCGATTTGTACACACCTGGAACTACGTGGAAAACTCGAACAAGAATGGACATACATTCAGCGTCGGGGCATCGGATGGCTTGCTATCCCCATGCCCAGCGGCGAGCGCCCAGCTTCAAAGGGCTACAGAAGCCTTCTGTTCCGTTGATTTGCCGCAGAAGTCCTGTATCGCAGCATCTGCTTCTGAACAGGCCTGCCAGCAACCTCGTCGTCCCTCGCGTGTTCCAAGCAGAACGACAACAGGCAAGTGCTGCGGAGTGCTTGGAGAACATGCATCCACGCCTCCAACGTTCAACTGGCCGACAGCCTCTGCTCGCAGGTGGAGGATGAATCGAATCCCTCTGCCGCAATTGATGCATCTCAACCAAACCAGGGGGCGCCACTCAGCACCGTCTCGGAAATGTGCGCACTGCCCAGAAGTTTGCTGACACGGCTGCATGAATAAAGCCCAACCGCTAGTTACCTTTTTCCTGGAGTCTTCCATTTCCTTCTTCTATCAAGGCCTAGCCTTCAACAACACACTGGTGACAGTGGGGCAGGTTGGCATTGGTGAATTGTGTCCTTGCCTTTCCATAGTTGCTGCATCAGTGCTCTATCGTTAATCCCGTGTCAGTATCTCAGCAGTATTCAAGTGTATCTCAATGTGCTGGCCATTGATGCAGGTGGCCTCGTCTGGCAGCGGAGCATGGTGACAAACTGGCATGCAAGGAGCCTCACAATCGCGAGGCACAAGACCTGACTTTCTCACAGCTGTACTCAATGATGCAGAAATGTGCAGCAGGGATGCAGCAATTGGGGCTAGCAAACAACGACAAGGCAAGTGGGCAGGCCTTTAATGCCACAGGCTCGTTCACGTGCTCAGCTCATATGCCACCAACAAGCTGAACAACTTCCCTACGTGTTGAATGTTTTTGTCGAAGCTAGCCTGCAACCTAGCTTTCTGTTCCACAACGTAAACAGGTGGCCTTGCTGGTTGAGCTTCATTTGCTGGCCATGGTTTGCATTTTTGTGCACAGCCCCTAGACGCTAGTCACGTTCTGTGTTCGCGTGCAGCCCTGGCCAAGAGTGACGCCTGGTGCCTGTGTTGCAGGTTGCTTTGATAGCGGAGTCTAGCAGCCGGTGGATCATAGCCGATCAGGGTGCCATGATGGCAGGTGCAGCAGTGGCCGTCAGGGGCTCAGCTGCGCCATCAGAGGAGCTCGCCTACATCATCAGGCACGCCAACTGCAGGGGCCTGATCCTGCACGATGCACAGACGCTGAAGGCAGTGGCACCTCAGCTTAGCAAGGTAAAGGCACAGCCATAACGCTTCCTGGCAGCCCACAGCTGTTGATTGCAGCCAAGGCAGGCCAGGTCTGACTCACAGTTTTACGTCAGTTAAACGTGCAGTAGTAGCTGCGGCTTAGATAGTAGCTGCGGCTTAGAGGCTCAGCTGAGTTAGATATCTGGTGATGTGTAGCCTGCTGACATAGATGGCAAAGAGGTCTGTGTTGGCTTGGCAGCCGGATAGCGCCCTGGTTGCACTGTCGCATTCCTGCCAGAATGGCCCAGCTGTCGATCTGTGCTTGTAAGACAGGTGTTGTGCAGCTCACATTTTCCTGTGACGTTTCCCATAGCCTCGCACATGCTGGCTGTCGGTGCATTACTCAGACTGTGCTTCGTATGTGCTGGACATCTGCCGTGCAGGCTGGCATGCCTGAGCTCAAGTTCTTGTTGGTCATCTGGGGCGCAGTGGACAGCGAAACCGAGGCCCTGCTGCGCCAGCACACGCAAGCGCCGCTGGTCAGTTGGCAGCAGCTGTTAGAAACGGGCAGCGAGCACATGGCAGCGCAGGCGTGGCGCCCCGCCCATGTGACTCCTGACCAACTGGCCACACTCGTGTACACTTCGGGAACAACAGGTGTGTGTTGTGCCTTTCTTGCATGCATACAGGAAGCTGGGGGTTGCTTGCTCGCTTGTCTGGTTGCTTGTTTAGTTGGATGACTGAATGTTCATGCATGGATGCATTTGCAAATCACACAACAAGACTGGTGCTGTTCCGAAGGATTTTTTGAGTAGTCGTGTGTGCTCTGTTCACCAAGGCAGTAGTTGTTTGTTCTTTGTAGTTTGCGCGCTTGCCTGATGAATGTGTGGTTGGGTGTGCAAAACCCAATTGACGCAAACAACTGTGCTCGACAGCACACTAATGCGTACCTCTCAACTATGAAGCGGCATGAAGAAGCAAGGTTACTGTGCAGTTTGCAAGGCACAGGTGTGCCATTGCCCGCACGCAGCTATTTTTAGCACGTGACCTGTGCATTTGTCTCTCCACTCTGGCAGAGGACGCGCTGTTAGCGTTGCCACTAAGCAGTCCCCACCTTGCACCCGCCAGCTTGCCCGAACCACCTTTTGCACGGCTACACAAATCGGCCTCCAACTGCTACACAAATCGGCCTCCTATCCAATCCATCACGTGCATCCCATGCTGTACCCGCAGGTGTCCCCAAGGGTGTGATGCTGACACACTCCAACCTCGTGTACCAGGTCAACAACCTGTCACACTTTGTCGAGGTGCGGCCGGGCGACACCTGCCTCAGCCTGCTGCCGCCGTGGCACATCTACCAGCGCAGCTGCACGTACTACATCTACTTGTGCGCAGGTGGGCCGAGGCGGCGTGGCACGAACCTTGTTTGGTCCCAATGCTTGTGGCTTGACAGGGTGTCATGGGCTGGTAGTGTATGGCCAGATACTCATGGTTTGCACCAGGGGTGCTGCAGTCCAGAGGGTTGCAACAGGGGTGCTGCAGTCCAGAGGGTTGCACTAGCAGCCTTCTGCTCTTGCCCTAACAACCACGCACATGGCATGGATCCGTACTTGGAAAGAGCTTGCTGCCGAGGAGCTCAGACCGCTTTTCGTTTGCCTTGCGACTGTGCTCCGGGCATTTCATCTCAAAGGGAGATGCAGCGCTCCTGATGTGAAATGGAACACGCACCCGCAGGTCAGCTTGTGTTCACGAGCATTCGCAAGTTCCGTGACGACCTCCAAGCGTACCCGCCCGACCACCTGGTGTGCGTGCCGCTGGTGCTGGACACACTGTATACGAGAGTGGGTGTAAGCTAGAACTGGGGAACAGAAGGGGTGCAAGGATGTGAGCAGTGTGGGCTAAACAGAGTAGGTATGATGGGCAAATACTGGGCAGGGTGGAGGCAACTTGTCGTCACTTGCTGCTCACTGTCTCTAGTTTTTGCTGCTTATCACTGTATTCACGTACAAGCTTTGGTCGCTGCCTAGGTGCATATATATATATATATATATATATATATATATATATATAT
>QAXH01004963.1:651-10690 GCA_004335635.1 Chloromonas sp. AAM2
CACAGTGTCGGAATCCCCGGTGTCAGGGTCAAGGCACCCTGCATCCACCAGCTGGGATGCCTCACCAACGCCCTGCTGCAACTGGCTGATCTGAGCTGAGCTGTGCCAGCCAACATCACCGCAGACATCACTGTGAGCTGTGCTCCTCTCACAGCATGGTCAGATGCGCAACAAGCTGCTGGGGTAGATTCTGGGATGGCGCGCTTTAATAATGCCTGCACCGAGGAAGACGCTGGGCTCAGGCACCAGCTCGTGCATTGACATGCTCATGCATTGTAGTGTAGACATCATCATGTATTGCAGTGGTAAGGCACTTTGTGGTCAGACTATGGTCTTGCGCTCCTGCTGCTTAAGCCTGCTACCGCTGAAATGCATGCGCAATCACTGCACCAGATAGCTAGCAACCCACAGCTGCCGCTACTAGAACTACGTGGCTTGGAATCGCAGATCTGACCATGCTGTGAGAGGAGCGCACCTCACAGTGATGTCTGCGGTGATGTTGGCTGGCACAGCTCACATCAGATCAGCCAGTTGCAGCAGGGCGTCGGTGAGGCATCCCAGCTGGTGGATGCAGGGTGCCTTGACCCTGACACCGGGGATTCCGACACTGTGGGGCTGAGTGATCCTGTCATGAATGCAAGGAATGTGCTGCAGGCAGCTGCCACTTGCAGGACTCCAAAGTAATCAGTGATTGAACCCAAGTGATGCAGGTCAAGAGCTGGGAGAGACAGGTAAGCGATGAGGGATGAGGAAATGAGACAGACAGAGCTCATATCGTGTTGACTCGGCCAGACAGTTCAGCCTGAACGCCTGCCCTCCCCCACCCCCCCTGGTTCGCCCGGTGTACACAATCTGGTCAAGGGAGGAAGGCCGCTGTTCTGCACCTGTTCAGGTGTTTGTGGTCCAGGTGTGTCCTGGAGTCAGACTCCTCTGAGTGCATAAAGGGTCCGTGCCACACCTTGATTCTCTGCGGTACGTGCAGCAGGTCCTCGACTGCCAGCGGGTGCAGCTTGTAGTGCAGCCCCAGGCTCTGAATTACGTCCCATGACAGACGGTCAACGGACAGCCAACGGACCCTGGACAATGGTGGAGAGAGAGAGAGAGCGCGCAGGCATGGAGAGTTGTTGAGATGTGAGCTGCCTGATCACCATGGACTACTGACTGCGCCGACAGAGGAGACGAGTTGGCATCGCATGAGCAATGTGGTTGGCGGTCCACAGCCGCATATGATGATGGCCTGGCTACCTAATGCATCCTGCAGTTCCCCGCAGCACTGGCCACACTCACATGCCGTGTCATGTCTTTCTGTGCTACGTCATGCCGTGCCGTGCCGTGCCGTGCCGTGCCGTGCGTGCCATACTATGCCATGCCATGCATGCCATACACGGACCTACGCATATCATGCCGTGTCGTGCCATGTTATGCCATGCCATGCCACGCCGTGCATGCGTGTCTCACTTTGACCATGCGGGTCGTCTCTCCTTGAGAAAGGCGGGCAGGGATGCGTTGGTGATGTCACTGCGCATCAGCACCTGAACGGCCACACACATGACCACACAACGAAAACCAACTTTGTTTGTGCCAGCCTGAGTACATGGCGGGTGTGGTGTACATAGCACAACGACCCGGACCAGAGGGCTGGCCAACCCGATAACACTGCGCAGCTGCCATGCAACCCGGTCACTGACTTCCAATGCATTGCTTGTGCACTGAACCAGCGGGCCCGGGAGAGCCACCCCCGACATTCCTACCCTGGCCATTCCAACAGAACTGTTACAGTCACGTGATCTCCATATGCGTTGGCTGGATGTGAGCAGACAGTACCCCTGTGTTGCCTGATCTCCCCAGCAGGACGTGCCTGTTCTGGGCTGAAGTCCACGCACGTGATGTCACACTCTGCATTGAAGTGACTGCTGAGCCAAGCCCACTCCTCCGGACTGTGGCTGAGATCAATACCCTGCACAGTGAGAACCAAGGCTGTGTAGCATCCACACACATTATTCCGAACATGTGTGCGTGAATTGGCATCTCTCCAGAGCATCCGTTGCATGGTTGTGTAGCAGTCACAACACACGCTGACGATTGGAACATGCTGTTTGATGGACTTGCCCCAGCCCCCCCCCTCACTGCGTAAGCCTGAGCTCAATGAGTGAGCCTGCTCACCTGCACATTTCCTGGCAGATGGACCTGTGGCAAAGGCCCTGAAGCTAGGGCAGCTGCAGCCTGGGCTGCCCGGCCAATCTTGTGCCAGTGTCTTGTATGGTCGTGATTGCCAGATGCACCCGCTGGCAGCTCCCCGGACCCAGCTGGACTCTCCGGCCGGAGGTTGTGATTGTGGTGGTGATGATGGTGCTTGCGGGGAGGCACAGCGCCTGATGCTGCATGGTCGCTGATAGGTGCATCTTGAAGCAAGACTATCTGGCTGGGGCCTCTGGCCTGCAAGACACGACAGATGCGCACAGCATGGGTGCGCAAACATATGTGGGTACAACTGATGTAACGTGGGATCACGCAAGCAATACGTCCACACCCAACCCTGGCCAAACCCTGCACACTACACTTACCTGATGGTACGAATGGAAGAAATGCATAGCTTCCTGAGAAAGTCCTGCCCAAAATGCCTCGCAGTGCCCCGTACCCTCTGAATGCATGCAGCCTCGACTTCTCACATGAGTTCGGCATCGTACCTGACTGGCCTCCGCTGATGCCATGTCCTCGCTGCCGTAAACGTCTGACATGTCTGCTTGGTCGTGTACTACCCCGTGCTCCTCGTCCAGCACAGCCGGGTCTAGTAGAGTTTGACCTTCATCTGTTCCTGCATATGCACGCTGGCGCGCTCTTGCTCTCGCTACTGTGTGCGCGGCCTTCTTGAACATACGATTTGCTTGTCTGCATGCAAAGGGTTGGCACAACCCTGACAAAAGGGCGTGATGGAACCCTGGATAACTTAAGTTGCAAGAGCGGAGAACATATGCAGCACAACTCTTCTTGATGCTCTTCAAGGCCCGTTCTGCCGTTGGTCGTTTTGAGACGTTTTCTATCTGGGGCCTGAGCTCTGCCTGGGCCTCCAGGCTGAGTGGAGTGTGCTGTCCATTCACCGGGGACAGCACAGCGCACAGGCTAGTCGGATCTGCCGGTGGATCCAATTGCCATGGCCGCCACCAGCATGGGCTCGCGTCTCGGGCAGCAACAAGCCACCCCTTTACTTAAAAGAGCTCCACAAGCACGACTAGTAGTGAATGCACGTCTTGGCCAGCCCAGCGCCAGCGGGAGATGTGCATTGCATCAAGGTGGGGTTGTTGACGCAAGCCCAAGGCCTCGTTCATGCCAGTGATGGTCTTGTGCGATGATCATCTCGCTCTACACGCATTGGTTGCAGCCAACTGCACCGGGCTGCGAGGCTGCGGTGTCTTGCCGCGCAGACCCCAGCGGCGACAGGTGTGTGCGCCCACCCTATGGCAATGCAGTCGATCACGTCAGCAAATCACTTCCCAGGCCCGATGCACTGCACGGAAATACAGTGCTTGGCGTGTCGCTTCCGAGAAGCTTTAATGCGTCCGTTCATGCAGCACATGCGGGTCTGTGTGGGACCTTGCCATGCAGGCAGTGACGGTCAAGGCTTCTCAAAGCGGGTCTGGCGCAGTAGAAGACGATGACGTCAAAAAGGGATGGAAGTTCGGACGCAATGAAGGGCCCATGACCTGGCCTTGGAAGCTCATGTGTGCCATCTTGTACATGCTGCCCTGGGTGGACGTTACTGAAAAGACAGTCTACTTCATTGAGCGTTTCCCAGCCTTCCACTGGACTGAGTACTTCACCGGTGCGTGCTCATGCCTTCGGGTTTGTGTGGTGGTACACTGTGGGCAAAGTGAAGGACACAGGGCACAGGAGGAGGCGGACCACTTAACATGACATGCATCACACTACCGCCTGTGGGCAGATCCATGTGGGTGGGGTACGGGTACAAGAAGGCATGCACAGCCATCAGCCGGGTATGCGTGTCTACTCTTGAGAGAGAACAAATGAGAGCTGGAGGGCCCAGGCTGTGTGCCCCACCGCCGCATCAGGCAGCTGAGCCTACTTGTGTAACATGGTTGGCGGTCACGTCATGCACAGGCATGCTGCGGCTCGCACACGGCACGTTCACGACATGCATCATTTCCATGCTGTGCTTGCAGAGCCTTTTGAGCACTGGTTCTACATCCATGAGTGGGCTCCCCTAATCATCTTCTTTGGGACGTACTTGGGCATTGTACGCAATAAGAAGATCCCACACGTGGCTCGGTACCACATCATGATGGTGCGGCAGTGAGACAAGGGAATTTGAATTCTTCCAGATCCATCAAGAGCTACACTTCTAGAACACATGCGTTTTGTCTTAGTGTATGGAGAGCATTGATGCCTGCATATTGCGACGCAGCATCATGGGAAAGAATGGCATGTTAGGAACGAACGAGTACAAGGCAACGGTCTTGCGGACAAGTGGTGTTCGCCTAGAGATGTTCTGTGCTTCGGTACATTGAGAACCCATGGGGAACAACATGAACCCATGGGGACTGATATCACTAAGGGGCCGCAGCATGCAGCAAGGTGTGCAGCTAGCATGGAAGCTAGCCTGGAATCTCAGTGCTGCTGGTTGCACTTAAGGCGCCTGCGACACATTATGTCGGCCTGCCGCTCCCTCATTGTGTGCTGTGCAGGGTGTGATGCTTGACATCATCGCCATGATCTTGATTGTGGTGGAGGAGAACCTTCCCTTTGGCGTGCTGTGGACGCCCTGGTCTGACCTGTTCTATGCGCTCATGTTCTGGGGCATCTTCCTGCTGCTGGCGTACTGCCTGTTCTTCTGCTTCATGTGAGGCAGAGCGCACGAGGGTTCAACAGACATACAGGCCAGGGCTGAATGCATGGGAAGGAGAACTCGCCATGCATGAAGCAGGCTCAACATGTGGCTTCCCATGCCATCACACTGTTGCGCGCTGCATGCATGGCATGTGTGGCACATGCATGCTGTGCATGGGCCTGTACTTCATAGGCTGCATAGGACTGTGTGACAGTTGTCAGTTGACGCCATTCCCGACGCCCTGTGGTGCGCCAGTGCCGGGTGGTCATCACAACAATTACTCATCAGCCGCCTTGAGGCAAGGTGCCCTGTACTTGCATGCAGGAGCACCTGTTCAGCAGGCCGCACATTTTATGGCTGCATCGCATCGCTTGCTTGCCTGCCCTTCTTTTAGACCATGCTCTCTCAATAGCAGCGCATGGCAGTGACATGCTGGAGCTGAGGGGAGCTCTGCCTTGTCAGGTTGCACCACATCATGCCATGAGGTTGTAGCTGCCCGCGCCATCCTATCTGTGTTGTGATCTGTGCAGGGGTTGGTACTGCGAGATCCCCTTGGTGTCTGAGGGCGTGTACATGCAAATCGAACAGTAAGTCTAGTTGCAGGGCTGTGGGGACCAAGCACCAGCAACTGGCTAACGCAAGCAGCTTGCTCGTGCTGAGTGGAGTGGGCCACATTGGTGTGCCTTAACGGAACCTGTTGCATGCACTGTTTGCAGGGCGGAGCAAATGGGTGCTGGCGGCCGGTGATTGGTCATGGGCACTGTCATGACCTGCGCCCTGCGTTGACATCACGACTGAATATGCTGGCCCAGCTGTGCAACGGTCAGGCATGGCAATGCAAGCTGCCATGTGACCTCAAAGCCACTGGTCCACAGTTCAACCGTGCTCTGCTGTGCGTATGAACGTGGCATTTTCGCTGCCAAGCTGCAGTTTATATTTTTGATGCCTCCTTTACTAAACCGATGTCTCATTTAGTAGACCCAGGCTGCTTACAGACACTTCCCGCTCTGTCAAGGGCGTTTTGCACACTTTATCCTCGGCCTGGCTGTGCCGGTGCAGCTTGCTGTTGCTCCAGGCCACCAGACCAATGAAGAATGTGCTTTTCTTCAAACCCAACAGGGCAAGTTACCATGGGCTGGGTGCAGGTTGCCTTTTAAGACCAGCCTGTCACGTGCGACCTGACTTGCTTTGTTACAGTACTGCCCAAAAAAGAACTCCTTGCCACTCACGGCTGACGGCAGCACAGCCTGCTTTCCTTGGTCTGTCTTGCTAAGAATAACAACCGTTTTCTGTTGCGACTAAACCCAAGGCAGGGGTTTCATGATCACAGGCACTGATGAGCAGCTGCCTGAACCGCAATGTCCGGCCAAGCAACACCCACACGGGAAGCCTACAAGCATTGCTCACTCTACACTCGCACTCCACTCACACTCCACTCTCACCACCACAAGCCCTGAAAAACGAGCTTGTGCTCACGTTGTTACGTTGCTGTATGCCAACAAGGAGCCCAAGCCACAGACCGCTGACAGCTCATACAGCCCACAGCTGGGCGTGGGACGTCACTGCCTGTCTAAGCTCAAGCTGACAGCCTTCATTCAGTTCTAGAACACAACCTCATTTGGCCCCACCAAAGAGGACAACCCCCGGTCAGGCCAGAAGTGGACAGTCAGTGCGCTCACAAGTCACCAGTCATCACTCAGTGGACAATCACGTTCTACACCAGCTATGGCACGCCTCCGAAGGTCAGCAGCTGGTCCACACCCATTGCCTACTGAGTACAAGCCTATGCTCTCAAAGCCAAAGCGCCAAATGTGAAAAAAGATGTTTGCCAGTTCTGGGACTTTCTTTTCAACATCTTTTCACATGCACAGCGGCAGACACAACACGAAAGCTTGACTGGCATGCAGCCCAAAGAACTAGGCAGCTAGCACGGACGCTCTTGAAATGAAATGTGAATCAACAAAAACGTGAAGACGTCTGAGCCTATTCAGCCTGCCTGCTTCCGCAGACCACCTGACAGTAGTAATGTAACTACCGCAGAAAATGTCTTTTGCCCCTGATTCGTCAAGTCCTAAAGCTTGCTTCACCGGTGCTCAGTGTGTGTGCGTGCTCCATCGATAGTACCCCCTCAATGCTCCACGATATCTATACAAGGACAAGCCCAAGACCACGCGGTGTTATGAAGATGCTGTTTGAGACGGACTATGCGGACTGTGCACTATCATCGCGTGTGCATGGCCTTGGTGCTAGCAGGTACATGGCCACATAATTGTAATGCATTTTGCATGTCACTGGGTTGAGCGTGTGCCCTCATCTGTGAGAACCAATCTGCGAGAACCGGGTAGACGTCGTCCTATTGCCCCTTGCCAGGCTGATGGCTCTGGAGCACAAGTGCATGAGAGAAGAGTGGTGTGTGTGAGAAGTACATGGCTCTCATGCACAGGAAATGTCAGCAGAAACTGACATTTGAACGCCTTTGGGTTACCTTTACTCATTTACTTTGAAGAAACAAATGTTGTAACAAGACCTGAAACCAAACTGCGTCCGCTCCAGAATGCCATATCGCACTCGGTTTGCATCCCTGCTCCATTCCTACCCAAGCAAAGTAATGAGTCATCAGACCGGCCATAGCCGCATGCTTACCATTGGCACACAAGCACGTGGCCTGTATGCACCATGCAAGGTGTGGTGGGCCACACACACAAGGCAAGTGGGATGCGTGCCCAGCCCATTAGCAGCACCATCGTAGCGTGCAGGCTCGAACCCGTCGGTGCATCTGCAACGTTCGCTCCCCATGCGCGGGGCCGGCGTGTCGCACCTCAATCAAACACCCGCTCGCCTGTGGCCCAGGCGTTCCAGATGACTGTGCCCACTATGTAGAGACTGATGGCCACCTGCCACACCTGCAGCGCATGATCACGGGAGTGCCGCGGTCACACACAAGTGCACAAGGTCGACTGGAGGGCAGCAACGAGGCAGGACAGTGTACGTGCACTCCGTGAAGCAGAGCCTTTGAGCAGCAGCAACACAGGCAATTCTGGCTAGCCTGCCATGCCGCGACTCCCTGCCTGCCAAGCCTGTTCGTTGTTTTATGTTACAAGCGCTTCAGTCAAAGCTGTGCAGTATTCGAGATTATTGTCAGCTGTGCGTGTTGCTTACCTGGTCCCATGTGCCGTGCTGCAGGATGTACCCCGTGACCAGGCTGCCCGCCACGCCCGCGAACACTCCCGCCGTGTTGCTCATGCCCAGCAGGACGCCCGCGTACCTGTGAGGCCGTGACACACAGACAACACATGAGGGGCTATTCCATCACATCAAACAGCACCAGTAAAAGGGCAAGCGATGAGTGTGCACTGTGAGTGATCCAGGCGGCGCAAGGTGTGATTGATGAGACAGGCCCTGTCCGAACTACCGCTGCACAGCTGCACAATCAAGACTGATGTTGTGCACTGCATGGCAGTAGCTGCTTCTCGGGATTCATCGATGTGTTTCTTACCGCGGCGCGATGTCCTGGTGGTTGCTGTACAATCCCGACTGGCTGAACGCATCGCAGCCCTGTGCGCCCATCATGCATATAACCGCTCCAACCGCCGTGGAAACGTTTGAGAGCTGTGACAAGAAGATGGCAGGGCCCAGGAAACCGATGGTCTGCATGACCTGCACACGCAGACAAGCAGAGCAGCAGACGCAACTGAATCCACACCATGTTGAAATGGAACAGTACCATTGAATCAATCAGCACACGCAACCTGCAGGCCACATATCAACCACGCAGGTGCTGTCGTGTATTTGTTCGCGTTTGCCAGCGCTCAGATTTCCACATGCACAGCCCTCTGCCCCGCCCTGCTCCATGCGCATGCATATCGCACTCACAACTCCTCGACAGCCCTGCCGGTTTGTGTCGCGCCCCCCTCCCCCCGTTGTACCATCCCTGCTGCCCTCCCGCACATATTTCATAATCGCACTAAATTCCTTGAACGTTTACTGCAACTCCTGATTCAACCACGTGCTCCTTCTGTATCCTAAACAAGCTTCCCGCACCTTTCGCACTGTTGTGATGGTGTAGCCCTTTGCCACCGCAGTGTCCGCCAGCCACCCGCCCACGTTAGCAGTCACCGCCATGGTGGCCCAGGGCAGGCAGGAGAGCAGGCCCGAGGAGGCCAGGTCCAGCCCCAGGGCCTGGTTGTAGTAGCTGGGCATCCAGGTCAGGAGGATGAAGGTGCCCCAGTTGTGGCAGAAGTGGCACAGGATGATCGCCCACACCTGCGAGCCAGATACAGCAGCCCTCACAGATCAGGTGGGTGCACGCATTCATGTGGATGAGGCATGCGACACAGCTAGGCAGGGGCGGCACAGAGGCAGACAGGTGCCCATTCTAGCAATACCATACACTGGCAGGTCTGCCAGCCAGTGGCTGCGTGTCAACACCAGTCTGCCTCGGCTGTAAATTCGCCTCAGGGATGCATTTCCCTGACCAACTGTCAGCCACTGGTGTGTGTGCACCTCACGCTCACTACCCGAACGCCCCTTAGCCCTGACACACCTCTCTCCGTGAGAGCAGTGCCTTCCAGGGGATGGTGATTGGCTCCCCGTCCATAGACGATGTGGCCGCGGCCGTGTGCGCCCCGCTGCCCCCGTGGAGGTCAACAGAGCTTTTCCCCACCGTGTGGCTGACGATGAATGCCCGCTCGGCCGGCGAGCAGCGCTTGTCGGAGGACGGGCTCGCGGCGGCCTGTGTCACCCAGGCGGCCAGCCACACAGCGCCCAGGGAACCGAACCAGATGAACACCGAGGGCCAGCCGTGGGCGTTGATAATCTGTGTGCGGGCAGCCGGGGTGAGGGCGCAAGGTGACCGAGAGGGGCCAGCAACTGTTGTGTCCTGCTAACGGCCACAGGTATTGCTCTTGCTTGGTTTGTTGGTGAACGAGGTTCTGGAAGAGCATGATAAGTGTGACAGATGTCGCGATATGCTTCCTAAATGTTCAGTCAGCCTCTTTTCCTCCACGCCTTCCCTTCCCTCCCTTCCCTTCCCTTCCCTCCCTTCCCTTCCCTCGCCCTTGCGCGCACCTGTGGTGACAGTGTGAGGCCCGTCATCGAGCCGACGAACATGCCGCTGTACACGAGCGCCAGGGACCGGGACCGCTCCGTGGAGGGCACCCACCTGCACAGGAGAGTGCATTGGATAAGTGGTTGGAG
>QAXH01004963.1:10703-30865 GCA_004335635.1 Chloromonas sp. AAM2
CCCCCACCAAAACACAGGCGCACCCACAGCGGGCCGGTGACACCACCAGAGCACGTGATCACAAGACGTACTCCAACTTGTACAAGACTTACAATAAAGTGTGGCCAAAGTGTGGCCAAAGTGTGGTGCGCTACCACCAACAGTCAGCTCCAGGCATTGGACTCAACCGCAAAGCAACTTGTGGGGACAACACACAACCTGACCCTGCCCCATTACACATTCACTTCACATGCAACACACATGCGCATCATGTGGTCATCACCTGCTGAGCAGTTGGTTCATTGCCGGCATGGCCACCCCTTCGCCCAGTCCCATGAGGGCTCTGGCCGCCATGAGCGCAGGCAGACCCAGGCCCGCGGCAGTGGGGGTAAGGGCTGTGGCAATGCTCCACCAAGCCTGAAGGGACAACACAGCACACACACACATACTTGCTCCAAATGCGCAGTGGATGCTTGTGCCAGCTTCTGTTCCATACCATGCAATACAGATGTAAACGCACACGCACATTCGCAGTAGGGTTGATGAAGGCGCACAAGCACACACAACAACAGCGGGTCGCTATGGCCAGGGGTTGGAAATCAAATGCGGGTGGTTGCGGTCACTGGTCAGGATTTAGCCCATGTTGGCCAGCCCACATTGTCTAGCCCGTTCTGCGTGTTGACACAGCGGGAATGCCCAGAAGCCCGACCACATACCACCAGCCCTGTGTCAGGCCTTGACAACCGTCCTGCTGTGTCCCGCCCATGCCTCGCGCCAGTACCACCGCCTCCCTGCCCTGCCTCGTGCTGCCCTTGACTCACCACTCCCAGTCCCAACGCCTTTACCCGTACCCTAACCACAAACCAGCCTGCCCTTGACTCACCACTCCCAGTCCCAACACGAGTTTCCCGCCGTATCTTGCCGCCCAGATTCCCCCGAGCACCTGGGTGCACAGGTAACCCCTGCATGGGGCAGCACCGCACTCCGCACATACTGGGGATGGGCTCGTGCGTGCAAGAGCTTGCTACTTGGGGCCTGAATTCCATGTTTACTAGTCCCATCCTACAGCGTGGAAAAGCGCTTGAGGTGACACACAGACACACACAGACAGACACAGACCCACACCCACACCCACACACCTGCCCAATACGTGTGAACGAGCCGCCATGTGCATGTGGATACCCTAGCAGCCTGACAACTGTGACAAGAGCGCGCTCCTTCCTTTCAGCTGTGCATCAACACCTTTGGCCAACAGCTGTTGTTGCCAAGCTCGCAGTCTACAGGCGTAGTCCACAAACTTGCTACTTGCTTGACTTGCGCCTGGCCAAACACAAACCGAGCGTTTCATCGTGTGTTTGATTGGTCAGAGACTGGTCCCTCCATCGCTCACCAGAAGAAGCTTGCCTGCACCATGCCCATGGTCTGTGGCTGCCAGCCGTACTGCTGGCTCATGGGCAGAATGGCAACAGCCATGTTGACACGGTCCATGTTACTGCACACGCACATGGGGCAGGAAGGGGATGCGTGTCATGCACCGGCCGCCTGCATGGGACGCGCTGACCCGTGCCAGATTGCATGTTGCAGGCAACTGTGGTACTAGTCGTGCCTAACTCTGGTGCACGACTCCACGCAAGCAGCGGACAGCATGTGTCATCAAAGTCGAGGTGGTCAACATCAAAAGTGGTGCTCACCATAGCATGAAGGCTGTGAAACACAGGATGACCATGGTCCATCGCCGCCTCCACCCCACACCCGCCTCAGCATCGACCTGCACAGAAGCCACAGCAGCCTCGCCCGCTGCTGCCGGCCGGCCGTTCTGTTGCTGCTGCTGCTGCTGCTGCTGCTGTGATTCATCCCCCACTTGCGTGCTTGTGCTGGTACTGGTGCTGCTGGTGCTGCCGTTGTTGCTGTAGGCTGCAACAGAGGGCATGGCACCCGCTTGTTCCGCGTTTGCACGATCCATGGCGACAGCTGCGCGGGCTGCGGGGCTGGCGCCGCTGTTGTGGTCCGCCCACAAGTCGCCAAGGGCGACGGACAGCTCTGCGGGCCGCGGGACGGCGCCCGGAGCACGGGGCTTGGCGCGTGAGCGGGAGGGTGTGTGTGATTCAGAGGCAGAGGAGCCATTACTTGTGCCGGGTGCGCCCGGGGCGCCAGGGCCACTATTGCTCGCATTGTTGTTGGAGGCGCCCGAGCCACCGGCAACAGCGGAGATTGTGCACAGACGCATGCTGGTGGAGGGGCGGAGGTTGGTGCATGGCCAGGGCAGGGCAGGTGAGGCGAGGGAAAAGCATGCAGGGTTGGCCAGGCGCTGCGGAACAGACAAGCATGCATGCAGGCAGTCAGGTTATTCAACAAGGCATCAGCAGGTACAGATCTGCTTGCCATACTGTCACTGCACAGTTGCGCTTGGACAGCTCCTATTGCCATCATCTGATGAGCAACACCATCATTACAGCCAGCACAGGCGCTAAGACTTTTTAAGATGATCCTGTTAAAATCAGGCGCAGACGGGTACATTTGCAGTGCGCATGTAGCCTCGAAGCTTGGCAGGTCACTTGCACAACAATTGACACTCACCCAGCCTCACACTGGCAACACTCACCATGCTATTCATTGAGATATTGTTGTCTCTTAACCGTTGGAAGCAACACAAACCCCTGCGAACAGCCACGAAAGGCGTTGTGGGTGGCCAGGAGGAGACCGGCCAAGACGCCGGGGTGGCCAGATGCCCGGTAGCGCGTTTAATCTAACTCCCATTGGCGGCGAGCTTCTCAGTTGCGCAGTAATGTTGAAAACTATGCATCACAAGCGCTGACGCGTGCGTGCTCAAGGCGAGGTAGTAGGACGTTTGGCGACTACCCAAATCTCAGCCCCACAAACGAAACCCACCTGGAAATAGGGCGTGTTTGCGCTTGTTGCATGGCGCAATTGCTTGAGCCTGCAGCGCTATTCCTACTGCGATGCATTTCGCGTTAGATTTGTGATGACCCTAGCTCGCGACTGCTGATGATTGGTTGCCACAGAATAGCCTGAGACTCTGTTAGCTGTGTAAAGAAGCTGAGACTGCCTCTTGCGCGTAACAATGACTGCTTTGCAGTGGCTTGACGTAAATGCGTGGAGAGGCTGTGTCCAGCTAGGGCTACTGTCGCGGACAGTATCACCACAAGAACTTGGCTGGTATGTCGATCAACTGCCGCAGACTTGGTCCGCTGCCGTGAGAGCGTGTGGAATATCCGGTCCCATTCTCGCATTCTGCTCGCTTGTGCGTTTTGCCGTTGTGCTGCCGTTGCCGGATGTGCCGTGTGGTCGCCCGAGGTCTGCTTGCCTGTGCGCAAGCAGCGATTGTACCTTGTGTTTTTATCACCTCGTGTAGTTCTTACACGCGTGGCCATGGCCGCGAAATCTGAGGAATTCTCGGACGCATGCTTGGACAGGCCTTCTCACACATGGGAGGGACTCCAACTTACAAGTGAAGGGAATTGCGATACCGCGATATGGCCGCAGCAGCCACTGGTCAAGCGTACACATGCTCACATGCAGCGCCTGTTTCAACAGGTACAGCACCTGGTCTTCCTGACATATGCAGCCCAGCATGCATGCTTGCTGTGGCAGCAGCATTCGTGGCAAGCACTGTTCTGCAGCAAAAAGAGCAGAATGGGCGTCAATAGCAGCATCAGGACCTCTAGCAGCACAAGCTGTAAACGTCTCAGGCCTGAGCGCAACAGGCTATACACCCCCCAGGGGGCAAGGCTGAGGCTCCTTGCCAACGGCCGGCCGCGGTGCGGATGAGTGGGCAGAGGTGCAAACACCCAGTCAGGCCATTCATGTAGAAATATATCAATGTGTGAATAATTCCTAGCCCGTTACGAGATATCCTAAAATTCACCGATGGGTTCGGCATAGATTGCAGAGAAGTAAAACTAACTGGTGTTCTTCAGCACTCCGCATGGGCCTCTGAGCTCTCCGCACGATCGGAGATGACGGAAGCGTTTTCTTGGGAAGGTGTCCAGAAGCTGAGTCAGCACATTACCTGTGAATCCAAATCGCACCTACCCAACTAATTGTCCCAGAACTGGCAAACTTCATTTTTTTTACACTAGGTGTCTGAAAAGTTGCCAGTTCGTCAGTCGACTATGGAACTTTCCACATCACGCGTAGGCTAAACAGCTCTAAGTACCATCGGGTTATGCTTTTGTGTCCACCAGCAATCCTGCCTAATCTACTGGAGGCCCCATGAGCCTCAAAGTGCACTGCAGAAACACAGTCACAGTCAAAGGCACCAATGTGCCTCAAAACGCCGGAATCAAACTCTTTGCAACTGACTGGCTTGCCTGCAATCACACAATCTCTATGCACTCGACAGAACGCTGCCTCTCGGGAGGGGAGAAAGGTCCCAGAAGCCAACAGCGGAAATTAGGGCAAACTGGCCCATGCACCGGTCCTTAACCTGATAGCCTGACTGGAGCTGCCTGCAACAGTCCCAGCCTTGTTATGGGAACTGCACATTATGATCCCTACATTATTTGACCCCTACACAAGGCCTACCCTACTCCCCTGGTGCTGCCGCCGCCCTGATTCTTGCGGTTGCTGGCAGCAGCAACGCCCTTTTCTGTCAGGCACCATCAACTGTCATGCAAAACACACCTGTGGTCAACAGCCTAACTACGATCATGTGTCAGTGTTGCACCACACGTATCTCATAACGTTCATAGGGCACGTCAGCCCGAGTTGCACCCATGTCACAACCACACCAACGGTTGCTCATGTTGCACGTACAATCAGCGGCGCGGGCAACAGGCCTTGCATCGGAGATGCCGCACCCCGCGCCTTGTGCTGGCATCCTAGCCTTGAAAGCAACATCCCATCTGGCTGCAGGCTCAGGCCAATCTGGGGCATGCAGCGTAGCTCACCCAGCAAGTGCACCAACAGCCTCCTGGCATGGCCACCAAGCATCAGGAGAAACGTTTGGAATGAAAGCGTGCAATCCCTCCTCCCCTTGCCTTCACACGGACTGCCACTATGCCTGTACCATCCAGTTCGGCCACACACAGACATGTTGCAAACTCTCGAATTGTAGGCAACAGGTCAAAAACGTGCAAGCGTAGAAACTCAGGCTGAGGGAACACAGCAAATCCTCTGCATCTGTAAACTGCAAATGTTTCAGCAGAATTCAACCTGAGCAAATACAAGTTCTCTCCATGACCACTTGCACGTTTGATCACGCACAGCACTAGCCAGCAGACGACCCTGAACAGGAAGTGCAAATCATCCTTTGTTGCCCGTATCCGTTTGTCTCTCGTACAATCACACACGCAACTCACCGCTGCAACTGCATAGGATATATTGCCAGGGTCTGCTGCACTATTTGAAAAGAGCTAGCACACGAAAACTAAATAACTAGGGAGTGATTGATTAATGCGACGCATACACCACCTGCACTGCCAAAACAGCGCTGCAACCGGCACTGCCAGTTCAGAGCACAGATAGCTGGGCAACCGACAAGCCATTCAGTGTTTTGAATCACATAACTGACCTGAGCACGTGTACTGCACACTACAGAACTCTTCAACATCGTAACCTTCAATATATATAGTGAGTCGCCCTTGAACCCCATGGTGCATTGCATCAGCCAGGAAATGACCTTGTCGGTGGTGGAGAACCGGTGTGCTTTGATATCACGTGAACGTGGGTTAAGTGAGAGTGAGGCAGGGAAAACTGTCCTTGCCGCAGCAAACGAGTGGTACCCAGATCACCCTTTCATGTGCTCGTTGCACACGCTCGCAACGCAAAGGCACATGGGCAAGCAAAGCTTGGCAAACCACCAGGGTGGCCACGCCCGCCCCAGTGCAACTGAATGCACGGGGGGTGCACGCAGGGGAGAAACGGGCTTGACACAGCACGTGATCAACTGTAGAAGGTGTGCTATGTGCAGCATGAACGTGTAAGAAACTCAAGCACGTACAACAGAAGGCAGCCATGCTCGCTGGCCTGGTTCAGGGTCTGCTTGGCCATCAACACCAGCTACAGTTTTGACACGGGCAGTGATTAGCTAGCGCTGGTGTACATCAAACCATTGATAGTTTAGCACAACCTTCCTTGCCAACTAGGTGCATTGTCAGCCATTGCTGGGCTGAGTGCTGTGTTGCCCCTACCACTGCACCTCCGGGCCCCGGGTGTCAACAGCACATCACCCCCGCAACGGCACAAGGCACCACCTCCGTCCGATATGTAAGTATCACCGGCTGACAGGCTGACTGAATACCCTGCATGAGCTGTGTTTGCTTCATGTGATTGACCTGCACAGCTCAGTGGCCCATTGCCTGCTGCAGAGCTGCCTGCTGGTTCAGCCTCTGCTGGTAGAGCTGCTGAGCTGAGCCGTACTGCAGCACTGCAGCCTGTTGCTCCGCTGACAGCACCAGGTCATGCTGGGCTGCCAGCAGCTGCTGCTGCTTGTACCACAGGTTGTTGGCCACACTCGCTGTGTAGTCTGCAGTAGGAGGCAGCGCCTGCACCAGCTGCTGCCGCTGCTGGGCCTGAGCAGCAGCAGCTGCAATGACTGCTGCCTGCTGCTGCTGGGCCAGCGCCGCTGCTGCATGTTGCTGTTGAGCCAGTGCTGCAGCTGCAGCATCAAGCGAGCCTTGCTCTGCCATTTTGAACTGATGGCGCATGTCCAGATCGCAGCCAGGCATGGACAAGGGAGAGTACAGATGGTAGCTCTGTGCCTGGTAAGCGGCGGCAACCGCTGGGTGGTACAGCAGAGCCTGCAAAACGAGCAACACAGCAATAATGGCTTCAGAGGCGAAATGATATGCATTGATGGTTCTTCTGGCACAAGACCTCCAAATGTTCACTGCAGGGTGCGCAGTGAACACTGTTGATTAGGTGCTCCAGCACAAGCGCGCCATGTTCCAGTTCAACCAGCACCATTGCTTGACCTCAGCCTCCAGCTATTGAGTCCTCAACCAGCGAGTGTCCAAAATCAAGGTTACATCACAGCCAGTGTGTGCTTCAGGCCTGTGTCTCACCTCCTGGTAGATGAGTGCTCGAACCTCAGCGGTGTCCAGCTTACGCAGCTCAAAGTCAAACTGCTGGCGGTTGTACTGCGCACACTCCTGCTGCGTTGCGTTGGGCAAGCTGGCGAAGTAAGGGTCTGCCAGGGCCTCCGCGGCAGTGGGGCGGTCAGCGGGATCAAAGGCCAGCAGGCGCTGGAGCAGGGCCAGGGCAGGGGCTGTGGCGTTGGGGAACTTCAGCTCAAAAGGCTTGGCCTGCTTGGGTGGCAGCGCATAGAGGAATGCCCGCGCCTTCTGGTTGCCGATGCGGTCAATCGTGCGCTGTGAGGGCTTGCCCAGGAGGTCGGTGATGAGCTGCAGCTGGCTTACGGCGTCACGGCCGGGGAACAGGGGCTTGCCTAGCAGCACCTCGGCAAAGATGCACCCAATGCTCCACACGTCAACAGCCTGCAGCACGACAGCAACCGACAATCGCATCTGCAAACTACTAATCCACAGCAGCTGCAGTTATGAGGTGCGTGTGTGTGTTTTACATCTGTCTCAAATGAACGGTAGGCATACCACACAGGTCTGAACACTGACTCGAAACGCTGAGCCGGTCAGTACTCATCACCTGTGCTGTTCGTTGAATGGCCTACCTGTGAGTATCTGCCATAGAAGCAACCGCACAGCTCGGGCGCGCGGTACCAGCGCGTGGCCACGTAGTCAGTCCAGTGCACGGGGGAGACGGCTGTCTCTGAGAGGAACGGGCGCGCCAGGCCAAAGTCGCAGATTTTGAGCTTGCAGTTTGAGTTGGCCAGAATGTTCTTGGGCTTGAGGTCGCGGTGGAGCACGCCCGAGGTGTGGATGAAGTTCAGACCGCGCAGCAGCTGGTACAGGAACACCTGCGGGCAGGATCGGGCATGTTGGTCAACAAGGACACCAGTGGACTTGAATTGAAAGTGTTGCAGAACATAATAGGATAGGACTGAGTGAGAGGGAGAAACAGGCAGCACAGCAGGAATTGCTGCCATGACATGTAAATCTGGCAAGGGATGACAGCAGCAACAGTATGCAGCGCGGCTTCGTGCACTAATACCTTTATCGAATACGATGCGTTCCAACCCAGGCTTGACCCTCATCAGTACGCTTTGACTGTGCCTCACAGCACCTGACCCTGCATCAATTCCTGACCTTGTGGTGGTCCTGCGTGAGGTCGTCATTCGCCCCTATGACTGTGTGCAGGTCAGACTCCAGCAGCTCAAATACCACGTAGATGTCCTTGTAGGTGCGGGGGTCAGGAGGCAGCATGATGTGCTTGATGTCCACAACATCTGCGGGCGAAGGGAGGAGGCAAGGCGGGATCGCAGTGTGCACCATCCAAGGCAACAACCTGTGAGCGAGCCAAAGCATTAAATCTTCGCCTGGGGCGGACTCAGAGTCACACGGGAGCTGATGGACAGCCTTTCAGATGCTTTTGGCGCACAGCTGTCCTTGGTGTACAAACTGTGCAGATCTGGGCAGCACGTGCTGTGGGTCAGCTTTGCAGTGCCTTACCAGGATGCTTAAGCAGCCTGAGCAGCTTGATCTCCCTGAGGATGCGCGTTGCGTCGGCCACGTTGTCAAACACGTTCTGTATCTTCTTGATTGCGACCCGCTCCTTGGTGAAGTGGTCAATGGCGGCGCACACCACGCCGTAGGAGCCCTTGCCAATCACCTCCTTCACCTCGTAGCGACGCTGCTCGCACCTGCAGAGGGGGAATGATGACCATGTGCACGCAGGCCAAGGGTGAGTCACTGCATCCATGGATGCATGCTGATTCATACTTCAGATCTTGTGTGCGCATGGACAGAGGCGAGAGAAACGGAGGGGAAACGAGGCAGATTTCGGAGAGAGTGAGATGGCAGCGATGTAGCAACTGGTCATTGGAATTGCACAGTGGCTGGTGAGCACGGGGTATTTATTCTTGTGCTTATCGTATGCTAGCACATAGTTGTGCAGCGTTGAAACTCCATCACCCACCACCCAGCAAGGAAGGAGTCGCTTGTGGCACCGAAGGCGGACTCTGCTGCGGCCTTCATGTCCACGTTATCCTTAATTGGTTGCACATCGGCTGACATTGTAACAGCTGCACCGAGCAAAAGCTGCACAGCACAATCATCAGTGACAGTGGCAGCTGCAACCGTTGCAACCTGTGCTTCACATCGCATTTCCTGCCAATGCAAGGTGCAGCGCTGCTCAAGCTGGGCGCACTCCATGCAGCAAGAGGACAGCAAGTGACGTATGTATGTGGAAATCATAAGACTGTATGCCTTGGCACTAACAAAGCGCTTAACTGGTGCTGGGTACACATGTAATGGCGCCCCCAGTTGGCCAGCCGGACAACTGAGCCTACCTCCAAGGGTGCTTGCTGATGGTGTGAGAGGCGCCTACTCGCCACCAGTGTTCTGCGCCACCTGTGCGCGGTGTTGCACAAGAAGGTGATCAAGAGCCGTCGACTCCCCGCCCTAAATCCAATGTCCTATTGTGAACGATGGAAAACAACATGATCACATTCATGCTTTAGCGACGTCGCAAAGTACAATTGTCAGAACGATTCGCAAGCCATGGTGCGGTCCAAGAACTTCTCAACGAAAATGCAACTGTTGTGGCAAGCCTTTCGGGCTCGGGCTTTGATCGCGGCGCCTGATACGAAGAGATGCGCGCCAAGGCAAGTGCACACGCTGAGCGCTGGGTCATCAAGCACTTCTGGCAGGCCAGCAGACCCAACTGGCCTTGCGACAATGACAGCATCCACGGCGTAAAAACCAGAGACCAAAGCCTTTCCTAACCATGTTGGCCATCATACTTCTAGGGTATGTGCTTGGAAGGACGTCGTCCGAGAAATGCCAGCACTTTCGACCTGCAAATTTCAACCTTTTCGTTTCACTGCCTCCATTCACCACCACGATCAGGCTAAGCAACGGCACCTCACCTGGTTGCAAGTGAAGAGGGATGGCTGCTGCAGCGACTGGCAGGAGTAGCCCGATCCACTGGCGTCGTGCGGGAGCGCCAAGCTCCTCACCACGTATGGCTCGCGGAGTACGTCTGGGTGGGTGCTGCAAGGCGTACTAAGCCTGGGGTAGGCTGCGGCTCCGACGTAAATATGCGGAAGCCATGCGTACGACCTTGTTGGATAAGGCCGTGCGCACAGTCCAAAGAAATTACCCGCGCCTAAGACTAATGGGTGTCTTGGATGCGGCAATGCACGAGCCCAACTGCCGTGCAGACGAGCACGGTTTCTGGCCGTTGCTGGTCGCTCAGTGCATGTCTGTTGAAAGATGCAGCCGGACCTTTTTGCAACTGCTCTTGGCCTTCCCGTTCTCGCAGGAGTCCTATGACATGCACGCTCAGACAAACAGAAAAATACCCAGGTTCTGCAGGGAAAAAAACTGCATGCAAACAAAATGTTTTGAAAACTGTTGACATGGCCGCCTGATGCAAAATAGCGCGACTCTTTTATACAATGCCTGTAAAGTGGAAATGCACCACTCGGAGCGATATCTGAAGGGACACTCTAGCATAGCATTGTCAGCAAGTGGGACACAGCACCCTGTATCTGCTCATTGACACCACCTGGCTTGGCTGGTTGCTGCTCCTTAAGCAACACCCTCCCTCAGCCCGCCAATTGTTGCGTGAGACCGTGTGATAGCACGTCATTTTGTGCTGTATCATAGTACACATGTCAGACAAAAGTAGCAGTCGGACTGGCGTGGCAAGGAGACGGCTGCTGACAAACCATCAGCAAATTGATAACATCACACCTGTTCAAAATTGGTCATCACACAGTTCGATTGTGTTGGCGCTGCCACTTCCGAATGTTCTTTTCTTCTGGTCTAGTTTGTTGTTGCCCTGCGCTCGTTCGTACCCTACATGCACAGCCATTTTGTTCACTGCCATTTCATATCCGCTCTGTGAGTGGGACTGTCCTTTCTGCGTCAATACAACTGTTGGCCATCAGACAATGACCTAAGCCAAAACAGCTTGTGCCTGCATGGGTCGTTGATACATTGCATGACCCTTCGTCCGGTGCTGGTTCAGCTGATCCTGCTCTGCTGCTTGGCTGTCTCAGCTTGGTCTGTCGAGGTCTGCAGGCGCTTATAGAATGGAATGTGACTGGTTTCAAAACGAATGATGCTCATGAATGGCATCAGCCCTTCCAGCACGATGCACCGTTGTTCACATTTTGTAGTCTTCTCTGTTGCTCCAGTTGATCTGGTCGAGTTTGATACCATTGTTAGGGTCAGGGTTGATCGTTTGTACGGTTGGGGTTACTAGTAGGGTAAGGCTTACGGTTATGGTCAGGGCCGTTACCCGACCTCTGAATGTCTGGAACTGCCTAACCCCGGATGCCTAACACTCTCCAACATTCTGACGTGTCAGGCAATAGATGGCATTAACGGTAGCCTCGTCACGCTAGCCTGGTGTCAAGAAGCCACTGCGCATGAGATTGGCCGTTTGGTTTGCACATGCACCGGGTGCAAATGCTGGCAAGCTATGCATGCGACAGGTGTGAGAGGTGTGATGCGTGACGGGGACAGAAGATAGGCTACCCCACATCCCCCACAGAATTCCTCACCAAAAAAAGGATGTTTGCCAGTTCTGGTTGGACTCAGTCAACTCACTAGCTGCTGCTTCCATAGTCGTGTAACTCAACTCGTCACGTGGTTTACAGCCATGTCAGATCACATCGGCCACGTCCGGACACGTGGTGCAATCGGGTGCTGAAATGCATGTCGTAGGTGGCGACCAAGTAGTACGCAACATGCAAGTGGTGAAGCACCGGAAGTACGCACAAGCAAAGGACAAGTCAGTCCTGCTTCTTCAGCAGCCCTCGCCCCATCCAATGAATTAGTTCATGTCAAGGTCCAACAGTCATCACATGCACAGTCAGGAACGCACTGGCGTGTCAGGAGTGTCAGATGAGCACCAGACGAAGTAATGGCAATTAGTGCTTGGCAAGCAGCTGCTGCCATCAGTGACTCTCCAGGCGGCAAAGGGGCAACTGGGCACCCCATCAGGGAAGGCAGTACAGCGTGGCACACAGTCACATGTCGCATGTTCACGCCGGCACATTGTAGATGCGCAGCGCCTGTGCGATCCAATCGTAGCTGGTCACGAAATCCCAGAAGCTGATGAAGTCAAACTGATCGATGCGCACCAGTGTACGGCACAGCTTGACGATCTACACACACCAGGGCCGTATGGAGGGGTCAGTGACGGACATGGTGAACATGCATCAGAACTTCGACGTTTGCTCTATCTCTTGAAGCACATCGAAAGCTTGTTACCAGCTGCAACTGTGGTACCCTTGACTTTGTACCTTTGCCAGTGTGATCCGCCGCCCATCAGCGTGTAGCTTACCGTGGAAAGTATACTTGGAATCCTACATTATTGGCAGGCTTAATCACCGCCCATCTGTGAGTGTGACCCACCTTGTTGACCTCGGCACTGCTGGCCCCCTGGCCCGCAAGGTACAGCCGCAACTCAACCTCACTGATCTTGCCCTGTGGAACACGTGGGGAGGACAACACGTGGGGAGGACAACACGTGGGGAGGACAACACGTGGCATGAGTTCATCACATTCGCCACAGCGCAAAACATGGTGAATCCCAACCGTGATCTGCCAGCATGAAGCCGGACGGCGCTGGCCTAATGCAGGTTGCCAGACCGGATGTGCATTTGTTTGGAGGGTCAAGTGTTTCCCACCCCCTTGCCATGATTCAACCGCAAGGCTGAACAACTGCAGATCCAAGCAGCTGATGCAGACTGCTAGATCATTACACTTGTGGAAAGACTGCCGATGTGGGTTTACACTGCCTTGCCGAGATGAACATGCCTGACTCCAGTGTCAAGCCCCTTCCCGCGCCTCACCTGTCTGGGTAGGGTGGCGATGCTGTCGAAGAGTGCAGCGGCGCGTTGCAGGGCCCGCAGCTTGCGCACCTTGGGCCTGGGGAGCACCAGCTCGGCCAACAACAGGTCCTCGCTCATGGTCAGGAGGGAGGTGCCTGCAGGGCAAGGGTGGGGTGTGATCAAGGTTGGAAGGACAGGACCAGGGCTTGTTGACATCACCGAGCCAACTTCCTCTACAGGCTGACTTGTTTTGCAGGTGTCTTAAAGATGTAGGCTCGTTGTGGCTTGAATACTTGTGGTTGCCTTTGGTAGCGGGTATGCTCGCCGTTTGAGCTGAATGAATGCAAGTTCTCACCGTCAACCCTGTGCACTCTAAAGCCTCTGAGGTCGAGGGAGTCAAAACCCATCTCCTCGAGAAGTAGCACCAGCTCTTCGTGACTGAAGCGTGCAAGATGCTTCTTGCGAAGCAGCTCGGTCTCGACCTCGACCAGTGCGCTGCTGGCGCTGGACTGGCTGGCGCCGGTGCCCAGCTGCCAGCCTGACCTGGGGCTGCTGGGGGAGGCGGGGCTGTCCAGGCCTAGGCGGGCAGAGAGGACGGCAGTAGGAGAGGCTGGGGAGTAGGAGTCAAGGCCCTGCAAGAGAGAACGGAGGCCAACAGTTGGTAAAAACGACTCGTTCAGAAGCAGGTTGCAGAGATGCAATTGCAGGCGGTGCAACACCCGCATCCGCTTCAAGCCCAAGACATCAACACAATGCAACCAAATGACCAGCCATCAATCCACCTTTGTGAGTGTCTTCGACAAGGGCGATCCGAGTGAAGCTCTTAACAACGATGCTGCGGCTGATCGCGGCCTGAGGCTCGTTGCCAGCGAGGAATAGTCCGCCATCTCATCGATCAGCGCGCGCACGTCCGCGGCGCTGCTGTAGGTCCCGCGCAGTAGGGAGGAGAGGGATGGAAGCGCTGAACCGTCCTCGAAGCGCAGCAGCTCCGAGGCGGCGTCCAGCTTGCGGAAGTCCTTGACTAGCACGCGATGGGCGCGAATCGCGGTGATGATCTGTTGAGGAAAGTAAAAGCACAAGTGTAAGAACGTGCATCATTGAGACCAGCGATCCTTGGCATAGCTGCTTGGGGATGACAATAAGCTGGTCGGGTTGGTTGACAACAAGCTGAGATTGCATCGGAACTGCGAATTACGACACGGCACCTACCTCGGCTTGG
This sequence comes from Chloromonas sp. AAM2, assembly GCA_004335635.1. Taxonomy (NCBI): domain Eukaryota; kingdom Viridiplantae; phylum Chlorophyta; class Chlorophyceae; order Chlamydomonadales; family Chlamydomonadaceae; genus Chloromonas; species Chloromonas sp. AAM2. Next base: position 24,785 of record QAXH01004963.1, read on the forward strand.
TTCTTGGTGTTCCCATGCCTGAGCGCCAGCAACGCATAACGCGCGGTCTCGGCCAGATACGCGTCATGTGACGCCAACAGATCCACCAAGTGCCCGAGGCCGCCAAGGTAACGCACGCTGTCTTGGACGACAACGTCACGCGCTCCCAGCAAAGAGAGTGCGGCAGCGGCGGCCGTTTGAGCCGAGGGCTCCACGTCAGAACGTAGCAGACGTACGAGGGCTCCGACACCGCCGGACGCGCGGAAAGAAGTGCGGGCTGCTGAGTGCGACGCCAGGTTCGAGATTGCGTTGGCGGTGTGCACAACGGCCACCTGCAGATTGGCATTGGATCAGCTGAGCACATGAACGGGGTTCGGGCCGGCATGTAAGCTGCCAGGCTACTTAACGCTTGTGGGTGGCTCAAAGGTTGCAGGGGTGGATATTTCAGCTCGCAAGTGGGTTCCATGGTGAGCAATTGCATGCACAGTCATGTGCCCATACGTTCTTCTTGCGCATCATTGCTTACCGTAGGGTACAGTGGTGACAGCAGCTTGACCATGACGTTAAGAGCACCGGAGTCCAACAGGGCCTGGGTCACGGCAGGCCGGGCGGAGAACATGGACAGAGTGCTGGTGGCCAGCTCAATGACACCGGCCGCACCCTGCAAAGGCACAGGTTGAATACTTCAAAATACTTCAACACATGAGCAAACCACACGCATACATACACACATACACACATACACACACATGCAGCCATGAGCAAAATGACGTTTGGCAGGTGTTAGACAAAGCATACGAGGGCTTGACCTGAGTTGATTACTCCCACGGCTTGGGCCGCATGTGCCGCTTGCACAACCATCATTCAGTTGGGTGGGACCAAATCTCACAGACTACTTTGCCGTCCTATCTCTTTCCGGTTTGTCCTATCCTACTCTACTTTTGCATTTGTACCCGTGCTTCATACCTTGCTTGTGTACTTGTTTGGCTCTGAGATGAGGTCCAGCAGCCGGACGCAGTACCCAATGCAGTGCTCGCTGGCCAGCTGCTGCACAAGGGAGTCGCCCAGGAGGTCAGCGTCATAACTGCAAAGAACCAGCATACAACCAGTGGAAAAATGAGAACAAACATAGGCACACTCAGGGCAAAGGACTCCCGAAAGCAGGTGCAGTGCAAGGCAATCCGTCTGCCGTCAGTCTTGGCTAGCTAGCTCCCATCATCCAACTCGGGCACCACTCTCGTCATCCGTCAACAACCCCCTGGTCACAGTGGGGCGGGTTGTAGGCATCATCCAATACTCACACAGACTGCAGGTAGCTCTTGAGCTCCGCCACGTGGTGGCTCATGTCCCTGAGCGCGGGGCCCAGCGCCGCCACTCTCAGGCTCAGCGCGTCCAGCAGTTCGGCCCTGCGCCGCTCCAGGGCGGCCTCAGCCAGGGCGTCGGCACGGCGCTCAAGAGCCTCCACCTGATGTGGAAAGGCAGGGACACCATGTGTGTGGATGATGGCACGTGTGACGAAGATGAAGGTATTCGGACACTGGATAGCAGACAGTCTCATGCTGAACAAGTCGACAGCAGGTTGGCAGGTGAAGCAAGGGCTTCATCAGCTGACATGTGGCCCAGCAGCTGCATGGCTCAGACGTTTTCCATGCGCAAGCAGACGTAGTTCACATCAGGCTTGGAAACGGGCTTGTGGGATTAGGAAGGGGGATTACTGACCCGAACATGATCCGGGCCGGCTGCTGATGAGCCAAAGGAAATTACCCGGACATGATCCAAAATGGGGTCCATGCCGGCCCTGGCAGTACATCTCACCTTTGCGCGAGTCCTGTTCATCTCCGCCAACCGCTTGACGGTCAGGCGAGCCAGGAAGTCAGTATCGTAAGACATCTTCGCCGGCACCGGTGCCCGTACAATCAGAATTCAATCCCGTACGGCTTGAATGCAACTCCTGCGATTCAAGCACACGATTGGCTACTGATGACATGTACGAGTACGCTGCAAGGACCTCCAGGAACTGTTGCTCGCTTTGCCGGACATACATTTGGTTTTGATTGGGTCCGGGCTCCTTGCATTTCAAGCATAGTGAGATGCATGGATTTTGTTGAGGCGCATTTGTCGATGCTGCTGTAGCGCATTACCAGGCAAAAATGTACTCGCCCCTCGCATGCAACAAATGTGGTCTGGCCGGCAACCCTTTGCATTTTATTATCGCGGCCGATGCTGCGTTGCATCTTTGTATGCACTTTTGCTGTACTGCCCAATGCTCTTCAGCTGCCGGCAATCCATTCCTCATGCAAGCTCAAATTTGCTTGCTGGCCCGCCACTCGCGCCCTTGCCGCTTCCCTTGCAATTGCCGCTTCCTTCCCAGCCTTACCTTGGCGATACTGGCCAGTCAGATTATGCCTGCCTCTATCAGACGTTCAAGCTCAAGCGTGTTCGATTTCCTCTTGCTTGTCCTTTCTGAATTCCGGCGCCTATGCAGCACGCCGTGGGCTGTGTAGTTATGGGTAAACAGGCTGGAGATATGTAAGTAAGCACGGTAGCACGATGTGGACAGGACAAGTACATTCGATTTCCGGTCTGGTGAACCGTTGCGTACGGTTTCTGTGCCACTCCATTCCGCGCATTCATCCGCTTTCATAGCGCATGAGGTTCATCCGCATGCATAGTCTTTTCTCCAAGTCATCTGCTTGAATTTATGTTGTCGACAACACGCAGCTTCACAACTTCGCAACTTGGCCGGCCTTCCATCTTAGGTCAAAAGACTAGCAGGCACTTTGCCCCTCTGACAAGCAGGCCAGCTGTCGTAGTCCCTCAAGCGTCATCATCAGCCCATCACTTGGCCAGCCATGCACATGCTAAGCGTGTGGGCAACCACAACACAAGAGTACCTTTGGCCGCCAGTCTCGCGGTCCTTGGCCTCGTCAGCTTGCCCTTATTAACGCTCATCCGTGCCTCGGACCTGGCAGTGACTGGCTACAGCACCTGCCTTAGCTATGGTCATGCTGTCATAGCATGGCTATGGACCAGGGTTGGCTTCATGCGGGGGCATCAACACAGCGGTGTCCACCATGCAGCAGTCGTCAGTGCTCCTTCACCTCCCACACCGCTTTGGTGGACTGCAGGAATGGCAGTTGCAGGCGCAGCCCTGGCATCACCGGTCGTGGCAGTTGGTGCTAAGCTGTTGTCTCATTGCTGTAAGGCCACATGGCAGGCCATTTTGAACACGGTGACCAAGCTTGTAGCCGCAAGCGGCACACTGTTGCACACGCTACTCCAGTCACATTCCATGTCAGAGCTACACCATGCACCATGCACAGAGACACCTCATGCAATCACTGCATGTGCAGCAAGCCATTCGCCAAATTGTGGCATGCTCAGTTCCAGCCTTAGTCATGAGTACACATGGCGACCTGACTTGATTTGCATGCTGTACATCCTGACATGGTTGTTGCCACTCCTGTACCGTCTGAGCAGGCAGTCTGCGCCAACATCAAACCGTGCGTTGTGGCCCATGGGTCGATGTGTTGTCCTGCTGGCGTCGCTGTTTTTGGTTCAGGATGCAAGCAGGGCGTGGCAGGTGCAGGCGGTCTGCGCTGCAGTTGCATGTGGGTTGCATGCAATAGGAACAACAGTCGTGCATGGTAATGCTTGAACCATGCCAGAGCCACCGAGGTGCAATTCTGCAGAGAGGATTGCATTGCCATTCTGCATCGGGCCAACGTCTGTGTCATCTCTGCCCTGCAGTCGTACTGACAGACACTGATTAAAGTTAAGAGAACTCTTAATGGCTATGAGCGGTGTGCGATGATTGACACACTGCTTTGTGAACAGGCATGCTTGCTTGGCATCAAGCCCTTCTCAGAGACAGCGTGCAGAATTGCGTTTGTACGGGCAGACACTGGCAGAACTGATGTCAGGAGCAACCACGTGTCTGGCAAATTTGCTGCTTGATGCCGTGTAGCACTACTGGTTATGTCTGGTTAAATGATATGTATATCCTGATCTACTTGCATTGCCACCAAACACGAAACTACTTGGGTGGTGGCAGATTGGTTGATTCAGTTGCTGGGATTGGTGCCATGTAAACATGTGGGTGCCTGCTGACCAGCAGCAGGCCGTGTACGCACTCACCAGCCGAGTGGTTGACCAAGAGCAGACAGTTGCCACATGATAAGATGCACTTGGCATCATAGAAAGCAATCCCGCTTTGTTGTTTTCTGCGTCGTGTTCACTTCTGACCTCTTCACAGTCCCCACATGCATCCGACCAGATTACATTGTACCGTCGATATGCTGTTCGATTTTCCTCACTTACCAAGAGTTAACAGTTACAAGAGTTAACACCCACCAGAGTAACAGTAACAGAGTAAAACTGACTGAGTAACAGCCATCAACCACTCTTCTCTACTCAACTAGAACAGGCTGTCTACTCAGAAACGGCACTTGAACACTTGGTGACGAGTTACATCCCCGACTACAGGCCGGTCAGAATGGTTCACAGAATGGTTCACAAAATGGTTCACAGAATGGCCAGTGACACCCAGAACTGGCAAACTTCTTTTATTATTATCATCATTACCATCTTTACATTTTATTATGTCAAGGTCATATAGGCTGATCGGAAAAGGGACTATCACTGTATATCCAGACATTGCCTGCCTTTCAACATCATTGCCGAACTGTATTATCATCCAATGATTGGATTGTTTGGCCGCTCTGACCGGTTTGGGTTTGACTTTTGCGCACATCTCAACTGCTTTCACTATTAACCACCAGACGCCCGTGCTTGCAAGAGCGCTTTGGATTGTACACATTTGCAGACTGCTGCAAACAAGGGCCAGGCATGGTTCAGCACCTGACACCGCAGCACCTCCATGGACCGTCTGTTGACTGAGTGGCTGCTGATCCCGAGACCCGGCACTGATCGAGTGATTCAGTGCAGCTGGCTGCCTGAAACAACCTGCGTCTTCAGAAACAATCCAAGCATCAAAACACTGTTCAAGGTGCTTACATTAGGAACGTAAAACCTAGATCTCCGGTGGTGCATGCCAAGCCATCTCGTGTGATCACAGGCAGACCTTACACGCCACACAACACATGACCGGCACATGTCTGTCCGTTTTAAAGCACCCGCACAGAGCCGATTCTTATTAATCGCACATCAGTTAATTATGGGCGTTGATAAGGCACTGCACTGCCAGCCATAGGTGAGCCCATCACCATCAAAGTCAGCACAACGCGTGCTCTTAGGAACAAGTACATAAGGTTTGAAGAACCAGAGCAGAGTAAATTTTACATGGAACCTGAGCTATCGCCCACATATCATTCAAAAGCCACTAAGCATACGCTGAAACAGATTGGACATGTCGCGCTTTGATCAAAATGTTAACCAGTCCAACAAAGAGCAGGGCACAAACCACATGAAGCCCAAGTCAACGGCCGTTCACGCCTTAACTTGCCCAGCAATCCGATGGTCGTGTTCTATGACATGCTAGCATGGGTCCAGTCGGTCCGTTATCCAGACCAACCTGTCAGTACCACGGATGCCAACTTTGAATAAGAACATGCCCAGTCAGTTGCTTCCTGCAGTGTTCTGGAACGTTCCTTCAAGCCAGAAGCTCGACTTCCCGCTTCAGTGGACATTTGAACCCCAATCGTTAGTTATTGTAGGCACCCCATGAGTTTAGGTCCAAACCTGGTTTGTGCGGGGGCACAAGAGTTCAGGAACAAAGGCGGGGTGGAGGTGCACATCATTGGACAATGATCAGTATACACATGTGCCAGGGAGATGCACAAAGACAAAACACAGCAGTAACTCTTGCTGTGCCATAAACAGGCAGAAGAAAAGCATGTATATAGCCATGAGGCGGCGGTCAGGAAATGCTAGCCACCCATGGTTCAAACAGGTGAGGGACTGCACTGCTGTGGTGTGCAGTCCATGGCCAAGCCGTGTGTACGTGTGCAGAAGCAGGAGCACAGGGCAGCCAGCCCCCTTATAAACTGAGTGCAGAGCGTGGCCCAGCACTTGCGTGTGGTCTCTACAGCGATCCTCCCAGCACAGTGCGAATTTCCGCGTCGAGTTCCGCCAGCACCTGTC
>QAXH01004966.1:278-22649 GCA_004335635.1 Chloromonas sp. AAM2
TATAATTATGTTTAGTCCGAGCACAGGAAAACCAGTGTACTTTGTTTGTGTTGTTTCCACAGGTGGCAGACATCAACGAGGAGCTGCAGAGCCGTCAGAAGTTTGCCAAGGGTCACGGCGGGCAGGCGTATGACAGTGACGAAGATGATGACATGCCACGAGGGCAGCGCGTGCAGTGCGCACAGAGCTAAGCAGACGTACACGGCAGAGATAAGAAGCTGTGCAAGGCAGGCAGCAGTCGGCAACCACACGCGAACGGGGTGCTGTCTATCATGCTAGTCAGAAGCGTGCTATGCTGGCGCTGCAAAGCCACTCATGCGTTACTCAGGCGTCCACACACGCGCAAGCTACTATCAGGTGTCGGCAGGCGCGCATGCTGCTACGAAGCAGTGATACCAAGCGTTGGATGTGAATTGCCCAGCCAGGTAGCGCAGCTACCCATGCTGGCGCTGACGAGGCATGAGAGGCGTTATTCTGACTGACCTGATCATTTGTGCCTTGCAATGTCAGGGGTCAGTTCTGGAATACTTGGCAGTGCAGGACATGATCGCATTTCGTCTTCTTTTGGATTGACATAGATAGTCTCACCGACGACAGATGACACATACACACAACTGTTTGCAGGGCTGTAGTCCTCTTTGCTGTGTTTGGCTTGGTCTGACAGGGGTCAACCGGCTCCACTATGAACGTACAATATCAAAACGTGTGCTGATCTTGGAGCACGATTGCGTGTGCCATGCGGCCTTGAGTGGGTGTTTGTATTGCTGCACAGGACTTTGTGCCTTTGCTTGCTTGCTGTGTTAACGCGCTTCTGGACGGATGTCCCGGGCTCGTGTCGTGGCATGACAGGATTGTGTCTGCTGCTCTGACATGCACATTGGTATGACCACTGTTCAGCGATACCCCCTGCATTGGATTTGGGCCTCACCCTCGTAGGAAGCTTGTCCCATAATGAAACTCAGTGCGTTGTGAAGCTGAGATGAAGGCCTACGTCCTGGTATTTGTTTCATTCTTGGACAAGCTTCCCACGAGGGTCAAATCTGACATCCCACTTCCCACAAGATGAGAATCACTGAGAAGGTGGTGTTGGCTGGTCGAGAAACGTCCTGGGAATCTGCGCCACATGCTTCATATATGCTTACACAGATGTGTCGATGACATGGCCTCGCTCTCCTGTCACTCTGAACGAGTCAAAACCTTAAAAACGTCTGTGACTGTCAGAAACCGTCAAAAGTCGACTGCAAGTTGATGAATGCGTCTGTAGCGCGTCAGTTGGTAAATGATAACGATAACGTGGATGCCTAAGCGTCCTTGCTGGCGAAGTAGTCAAGAATGGCCGTGGGCCGTTTCAGACCCAAGTTGTTGTAGACCTTGTTCATGAGCCTCCCCTCCTAGGCCAGCATGAGACTGGGGTCACCCAATGCTGCCCCTTTGTGCCATGCCATGTCTCCGGTGCGCATGGCTGAGTGGTGGGCGTATGCTGAACCCCTGAGGTGTGGAATGGCCAAACCCATCTCATGCCGATGCCGCCGCACCCACGCCAGGTAGTCAACTCGTTTGAGGTAGCCTAGGATGGCGACCAGTGTTGACTTGAATCCCAGGCCATTGACAATGATGGAGAATTCGTTCTCCACATCATCTGTGCCAAGGCTGGCCGCATGCTGACTAGCCACAGGCGGGATTCAACATTGAGCATGTCCATGAAGAACAGCTCCATGGTGAAGCCCGCCACGCGGATGCTGCGGCTGCTTAAGCTGGCACAATCAGTTCGTTGTCCACAGGGAGTGATTGGCATGTGAATCCGACTGCTAAATCAGGATAGTCATCAGCCCAGAGATAACGTGGGTTTAATTCGGATGCCAATCACTTTCTGTGGACAACGAACAACGGAAAAGTTTCCTAGTACGTTGTGTCATTGATGTCCTCGACAAGGCGTTTGAGCGGGGAAGGCTCCAGCTGCCAAGGGGCTTCTGAGCTACTAGCAGGGACATCCTAGCTCCAGGGGAGCCATCCAGGGCGATCCAAGAGGCTCCAGCTAAGCGGACAAAACATGCTGTAGGCATACTCAGAGGCGATCAGTCACTATCCATGTATGTCTGACAGCTGTGCATCGCTAGCACCACGAAATCCCTGCTGCATGTCAGCACTTGGGCTGATGCACAATCAGAAGACACTAGGGTGCGCTGACTAGAGTTCCAACTTCAAGTCTTCAAGACACTAACAGTTCAAGGATGACCAGTGCTGCAGTACCACATATAGTTACATGTTTAGCGTGAGGACACAGAATGCGCTGGGCTACTGCACCAGACTCCAATCAAGCAAGACTTCAACTAAGCAATGTGCCAAGAGTCACCACACTGTCTGTCAGCTGTGTGCCTATTTCAACACAAGTCATGGGCTGAGCAAGTCAGTATTCGAATGCCAGCACATGCATGCCGACTCGAGCATGAATCGTCCACTCTCAACTCTAAGGGCAAATCAATCATGAATCTGTAACCAAACATAAAGAACCATGCAATCAATAAACAACTAGCCGAATAAGCTTGCCAGGACCCAAGCATCTGGTCACCGGGCACCGCGCATCGGGCACATAGCCAACTTGACCTGCTGCAGCGCCTCACAGTACGCCTCCAGACGAGAGACAAGTGGGCCAAACGCCACTGGCCGCTGTTCGGCTTGTGCAGCCGTGCAGACCCTGATGATGTCCTGTGAGCAGAAAACAAGCAGGATTTTCCTCCAGCTATTGAATGCGTTATCTGAGGCAGGTTTGGCAGGTTCAATTTTCTTGAAACTTATCTGAACAATTAGGTGTGTAGTGGAAAACGATGAAGAATGCTAGAACTGGCAGGGAGATTATGAAACGACAGTGAGTAGTGTTGCGGGTGGGTGTCGGCATGGTTTCGGTGGCTTGCATCATCTCGAGATGCGCATGATGTGACCAGTACAGCACTGCATTACTTGGCAGGAGAAAATTCGTGCATAGAGCAGGCCATGTGCCACGCACTGACAACCTCTGCCTGCGCAACCCGTAGAGTCAGGGTGATACTCTTGTGACAGGCAAAATCATGCGCTCACCAGCAACTCCTTGGCAGCTTGGCCACCAAAATCGTTCTGGTTCAGCTTCTGAACCCTCTTGCCAGTTTTCGTCTGGTCCACGTACTGCACAGACGTCAAACACACATGCGTTTCAGATTCATGCCTGTTTGGCGAATTATTCGCGTTCTTGGCTGATTTCGTTTTTGGCTGACAAAAGCCAATTATCATCCGTCATCTTCTGGCTTCAGTTGCCTGTGACATGTTGCCCCGAGCTACTCTTTTCAAGACAGATGTTGATAGGATCAATACAGGTTCCATTTGCTTCCATTTACTTCCATGGCCAAGGCATACTTTACTTTGTTCCCTCCACCATTTCCAGGGCATTTTGATCTGATGATGCACACTCTCCCATCACGCTGCCTGTGTTTGGCCTGCCCACACTTACTTCGCCATAAGACATGCCGCTGCCTGCGGCCTCGCCCGTCAGCATGTGCGTGAGCACTGCCCCGAAACCGTACACTTCTGCCATACTGGTGAAGCCCTCTTTGTTCCTGCACAGTCAAACCACACGCCATTGGTTGGTCAAACGCACGCCACACGGTCCATACTCGTCTGCTACATGGCTTGTTAGTGTCCACGATCAGCGCATGTGGGCCCCCCGACTGTAATTCTTGTATGCATATCTTGGCCACTAGCCAAGCATATCAGATCTGAAAGCAAGCCCAACAACATTCTTAGATGGACTTGCGTCAGCGCATGCTGTTGTGCATGTGGCAACCTAAGCACAGCCCTACAAAAAAAAGAAGTTTGCCAGTTCTGGGACAATTCCTGTGAGATGGACAGTGACGTGGTGGAGGTGTGCACATGTGCGTTGATTTCGTGTCGTGTGAGGCTGAGATGAGGTGTCCTGGTTGGAGTGTATGTGCATGGTGTACATACGACACACGACATACGACAGCGTTGCCCAGCATGCCTTGTGAGTAGTCAGCCTTGTGTAACCTCAAACACACCATGCAACCATGCATGTGATGTGTGACGTACCTGATGATCTCCGGTGCAACATATCCCACGGTGCCCCGCATGCGCTTGGTAAGTGGTCCATGATCACACGCGGGGTGATACACGGGATCCAGCCGGGCCTGACCAAAGTCGCAGAACTGCAAGCAAGACGTGAATGGACAATGCAATCTTTCTTGCGTACCCAAAAGATAACATGGACCTTTCCGATCTTCCTAATCGTGCTGCGCACAGCAAAGGGCTGAGTACCTACAAACGTTCGCTCTGTTCCTGCAAATTCCTGTAAGTGTTGAAAGACGAACGACCAGCTTATGTTCCGTTTCGCTGTCCGCTAAACACACACGGCACAAGCAGATGTGGACAGCCACCGCCGTCGACCCGAGCTTTATGCAAGGTCGACCGAGTTCTCAACCGGACCACCCACGCACCACCGGGTCGCCGTTGCGGTCCAGCAGAATGTTGTCCGGCTTCAGGTCCCGGTGAAACACGGCATACTGATCCAGCGTAGCGGCAACTCTGGGCCATGGCGGCGCGCTCATGCAAGCAGCTGCACAAACACGCAAAACACATATCACACTCACAGTCAGTTGAAGTAGGGCATGTCATAATGCTAAAGACTACGGCATGCATTAAGAATGGGGAATATTCGGTGGCATATGCTGGGTAGACGTTGCCTGTGCTGAAGGCTTAGTAAGTAAAGATTTGAAAATGGTTGGTAACGGCTCAATAACTGCACACAAAGGTGTCGATTATGCTAGCTTTGCCTACAACACGTCTGTCAAGACGATGACCGCAGACGTGTAACAAATTCATGCTCCATGACTTCCTGTGGCCAACTAACCAAATGACTAACCAAGCGAAACTACAGGCCAGGCCATACCTTCTTCCCTTAAAAGGGTGCTTGTCGATCCACTCCTCCAGATTACTTGGGTGGTAGTCCGTGACCAGCATCACCTAAATAGAAATAATTACACCAGGCAGGCCGTCAGAGGACATGGAACAGGATGGGTACCGCCCTGGCGCACCCTGCACAAGAAAGCAACTGAACGCAGCAAACAAAGCAGGCATGGCAGGCGAACTGAAGGCAGAGCTGAAATAAGCGGCATAAGCTAAGTTCAAAGACTAGAGAAAGGGGAGCAAGAAGAGCCCTGTCAGTGTGGCTTAGTCAGTCAAGACTGAAATATTTATGTAATGCACATAACAATACAAGTTGATAATGTTATATAAAAAGTAGGGCTCATCACCTCGTCGTTTGTGACCACCACCGCCCTCAGACGCAGGATGCCTGGCTTGCCGGCAAGGGAGGTGAGCAGCTCGATCTCCCGCCTCAGCTGCAGCAGGCTGTCATAATCGTCGCGGAGGGCTACCTTCTTCACGGCAACCTGCACAAGCCAGTCAACAGTGCATTTGAATGTCATCATCACAGGTTGTTGTGAAGGGGCAGGTACAGGCCTGTCCTGCCTGGCTGGTAACTAGCGTGACATGTGATCAGAGTCAGCAAGTGAGGGTACTATAGAGGGGTGCTCATTGCAGTACTTCAGCTACTCTGTCACAACACAGTCGTGCAAACTGCTTGCGCAACAACTGATTTTGCTGCTATTGGCATGTTTGTGTGCACGCAGCACGATGTCAACGGACAGATCGCTGTGGGTTGAATTGCTAAACGCAGAGCCTGATGTGACCCACTGCAGTTTGGATTTGTGTGCATGCCCCGACATACCTGGCGTCTACGCCCCTGGGCCGGCTTGCCTCTCTTCCTCCAGTTGCCTCCTTTGCGCCCCATGAGTCCCTTGCGCCCTGCTCTGCGCTTGCGTTGCCTTCGCCTGCGTGCAAAGCCTGGCTGGGGCAGCAGAATGGCCTTGCAGACTGAGCCCACGGCGCCTGAGCCAATCTCATCGCCCAACAAGACCTGCAAAGTCAGGAAGACAATGCGATGTGTTTGTGGCATGTGTACATATGCCAATTGATGTGTTTTCTAAAAAGTAAAAAAGGGCAATGCAAAGATGCAGAAGCATTACCATGATACCAGTGCTGGCTCTGGCATTTGTCTTGCATTGATTTGCTCTGATTCAACACAAGAGGTTCCCAGCATGGATTTTTACAGCAGGTAGTACAATGGCCACGCTGCTTTCACGATTACACTCTGCTCTGGGATTTTGATTGCTTCACCGATCAACAAGACCTGTCCACCGTGATTATAAACTGCCACAAGCGCCAGCCTTACCCGTGATACGTCCAGGAGTTGCAGCCCAGGAACATCAACCAGGTCTTGCAGGAACTGTGGGATGAAGTCCCCTCCCCTGGTCACGCCAGGGATAATCTCCACCTGCACAAATGAGAACATTACCAATGCAGTGTAAGTAACCATGGATTTCTTTCTTGCATCTTTTTGTCCGCATCAGTCATTGCTCTCCTGATCATCCATCCTCAACTCTGCTGAGTGTCTAACTCAACTCAATATCCTGGTATTTCTATGTTTGGTAATCGGCCTTGCTTTCCAACCTTTTTGTTCCTGAAATAGGGCCTGATCTGACAATTTACCAACTTTGCATTGAACATGGCCTCGCACTTGTTTTCACACGCATTGAACTCATCACCCACACTTTGCCTCACCAGTAGCTGATGTAAACCCACCTCAACGCTGTCGTCATCATCTTCAAGCTCCCCGGTAGTGTGCAGCCTTGTCAAGTCCAGGCTGGTGAAGTCCAAAGTCAGCACTGTGGGTGGTGGTGCCTGCGAAGGAACGTTCATGGTGGTAATGCCTGCATTTCGAGCTGTGTAGAAAGCAAAGCTGTTCGTGCGCTGGACGACAACGCCTGGCTCCTGTTGTCTGCAAGCGCGTACCTTGCTGCACATCCCCGACCCGCAATCCTCCGCGTTTCTCTCCCTCTCCTCTATCTCATGATCGACGTACTTCCTGCACGCAAACAGTTCATGCCATTGAGACACAGCTCAGCACGGGGTTCAGGCATGGCCTGGTCAATGGTCTAGCAGAGAGCTGAAGCTTTAGCAGCAAAGTGCAGTCAAGGCTTCTGGAAGCGCTCACCGCTTGAGCCCGGTTCCAAGCACCGCGTTCACCGCGGCCCAAAGGATACCCAGCCAGAAGCAGAGTATTCCTAGCGCCACGTGGCGCAGTAGGCGTGTAATCATGATTTATGGTAAAACTGTTGCTCCAAGGCGTCATCGATGGGAAAGATTGGCTCCTTCCGAGTTGCAGTTGAAACCGATCTCAACTGACTTTTCCCGTCTTGTCACATTCACTTGTTGAAAGGCAAACAAGATACCTAGCAGTAAGCCCTCTGCTAGGTATCGACGCAACTCGAGAAAATGTGAAGTACATGAGGTCGGTTTGATCATCTTCGCGGTCGGTGCCTCAGACAGCGGACATGAAGTATCGCAAACGGCTGCACAGGGCGCTCTGCCAAGAGAATTTTACAGCAAACTCAAGTTTAGTCGTGTCCGGGTCATACCGAGTGCCATGCCTTAATCGAATTTGTAGTCTGCCACCACCTCGAGCAAGAAAAGGCATCCCCTGGAGGGCCTGTGGATGCAGCTGGCTACAAGTGCCATGCATTGCAGTCAATCCAGTCTGCCACGCAACGTCACTGCCAGCGCAGCATGGAGCGGGATAGGGACAAGGACAGGGACAGGGACAGGGACAGGGACAGGTGAGTGAGCATGCAAACATGCACCGGGGAACTAGAGGCACAGCCAGGGACCACTTGGCACAGTTGCATGTGATTAATCGCATCAGTACCATGCATTCTCCTCAATTGCAACAGGAAATGTATGTTGGACAGGTGGCTCCCTTGCTTATCCACTATCAGTACCACTATTACCACTATCAGATTTTTGCTTATCGTAGGGTTCGACTGTTTTCCACGTTTGTGCGGCTGGGCTGCCAGGAAAAGCATCCAACCAGCAGGCCCGCCAGCACTGAACAAGCCATGGGGATGAGGTTGCTCAATAACTGCTGTCAAACTTAGCCTGGTAAGGACTTGAGTGATAAGGAGGTTGACTGTTGTTGAGTGATAAGGCAGGTAAAGTAATCCAGTATAACAGGGAAATTCTCCGTGGACAGTTCAACAGCTACTGGGCTTGTTCACAAAGCAATCCAACAACCACATCCAGGTCACCAGCCACAACCAGCACCAGCAGCCATAGCAGTCAAAATTCAATTCTCAGTTACAGCCATGCATACGTCTACACCTGCACCATGTGCCACAGCCAAGCTGCTGTTCTTGATGCCGCGGCATTGCATGTCTTGCACGCCCCATCAAACCCTTTAATCATCGGCCTCAAATCACGGCCTGATATGACCGAGTTCCCTTGCCTGGTCGTACAAAGCAAGTATCTGGTAGAACTGTTGTTGTGGCCCGTCACCATCTTGCGTTGAAGGCGACATCTGCGTGCCTATGCGTGTGCTGAGCTCTGTGTCCTGTTGCACTGAACCTTGTTGAATGCTGCCCAGATAGCGAAACTCATTGACATGCTGTATTTGCCCTCCCTGCAATTGAATGTCCTGTGTGCGTTCCTGGCCACTATTTTCAAACACCACGGCTTGTGTCTTGGTGTGGTTGAGTTGCATGCCCCACTGCTCTGCTGTCTGCTCGAGAACACGGAGTTCTATTTCCAGCCCTGCAGCATTGTCTGCCATAAGCACAACGTCATCGGCGTACATCAACATGAGATTAACCATGTGTGCGTCCTGCCCGGAGGGTGCTGGGACAATTTGTGCCGATGCGGTATGCCATTCTGTACCCTTTTACCCCTTTCTCCTGGCATTTGTGCATAACAATGCGTGCTAGGAAATCCATGAACACATTGAACAGGATTGGTGACATGGGGCAGCCTTGTCGTACCCCGCTGGACATGGACAAGTAGTCAGTGCACAAGTGTGGTCATTTGCAACTACCTGAGCCCCACATCCACTGTACAAGTCCTCTGATAGGCCCACCAGCTGGTCTGCAACACCCGAGCTCCCATAGCGCCTGTCTATCAACAGAATCAAAGGCGATGGTGTGTTGAAGTTGCATGCTAACTCCTTCAAACGGCGCATGCTGAACAGCGCATCGCTTGTTCACCTGTTGGGAGGAAAGCCATGCTGGCAGTCCAACAGTTGGTCGCACAGGTGCTGATGGGTGCGGCTGTGGATAATCATGATGTAGACCTTGCCGCAAACTTCAAACATGACATTGCATCCTGGTGTGCACTCCCTCCTTGTAACAGCCATAACCAGCAATGGCACTGCCGTGCTAGCAAGTCTGCTAATCCTGTGGCTAGCTAGGGATTCCCTAGCCTGACATTAGCACCCCCAGCACCCCCTGCTAGCATTCTGGTACATTCTGATGCATCCACAGAGATCACAGCAGAGGTCCCACATGTATACTGATCACAGATTGTACCTGCTTACCAACTTCCATTCAGGACTGGTATAATTTCACCCAGGCAGCACATCACAGGTCAGGGTCAGCTATTATGTGACAGTCACACGTTTGGCGGTGGCCTCCCAAGCTCAAGAGTGTCAGTGGTTGACTCCCAAGCTCAAGCTGTTTGAATCTGCAGTTGTCTCCAACAGCTCAGTACCACTACTTTCATGTGCCTCAAGAGTGATGGTCTTGAAAGTTCGGGATAGCGATTTGCTGTCGGTAAGTGTACCTCCTACTGCATGTCAAGCGGCACATGTGTCCTCCTGCTTAACAACCTAGGTGCCACACCCTTCAAACTGTTTATTGCTTCTCCAGCACCGTGGGTGGCGGAGCAGCCCCATTCCACAGCGCACAACCTCAAGTGACACACGTGGACAGTACAGATACATTACTTGCCAATGTCATGGAACGAGTGCAAATGTGTATGTGTAACGAGTGCATATGTGTTCCTGGCTGCCCGTGAACCACTGGTTCCTACCTTGCGGCAAGGTAAAAGAAGCAATTGCGGTATGACAAACTGTTCGGATTCCGGTCGAATTGGCCCAAACGCCAGGCTCCCGTTGAAAATTGTGCATGCTCCGGGTGGAGCCGGAATTGTTGCATGGAGGCTTCGGGTTTCCCAATAAAACACAAGTGTGCCTGTCGGGGATCAACTACTGTCGAAGGGTCATGGACATGATCTATCGGAGTCGCTACTCAGCGATTATGCGCGCCGACGGTGGCATACGAAAGTGGAGTTATCAAAGGCTCTGTTTTTCAAGAGTCATCCGATTGCGTCATGTGGTTGACCGGCACGAGCAGGTTAGAAAAACGGCTGATTTTGAAAAGCGCCAAGGTCACTTTGGGGCACTCATTTGGGCCGCGTTCTGATAGTAGCCTGGTATGTCCTGAACCATCACTCAAAGCTTTAGTCGGAACGGGTGCTCAGCAGAGGAGCGCCACGCAATTCAAGGCCAGGGGTGGCGACGCCGGCGAACCTTGCGGTAGGGCCGACCAGGACCATGCACCTGAGTTCATAAACTCCGAGTTAATGCGGTGCATGTTGCTGCTATGCTGGTCGTTCAGGCCCCGCTGGCTTAGTCTCCCAAGCAGCACAGCAGTGTCTGGGCTAGTGTTTCACACTTCGGTGCTGGGCTGGATGGCCTCAGCTGGGCTGGGCTGAATCCTGGCACTTGTTCAGACATCCGCAGCTATCTGCACCCGTCAAAGTAGCTCAAGCCAGTGCCCAGCAGGGCAGATGCCGTGCAACTGTGGCGCAAGCAGCAGCATAGGGTGTTGCATGGCTCTGAGTGCCGCCTTGCAGCTGTGCAGGGTGACAGTTACACAGCATCAGGTCCGCACACATTCATAACACTGATATGCGTCGTGCCAGGAGCCCAATGGCAAGGAAAGGCGGGCTTTAATGGGCAAATCCAAGCTTGGTGTTGTATGCTCCAGTCCAGCTCATGCTCCCATCGCAGAGGTGTGCATGTTACCACCAAGATAGCTCACAGGCGTGCTGGCCGTGTCATGATAGGCTGCCACCATATGGACAGTCGCAGCCAACCAGTGGCACAAGCTGACAGGGCAGCTGCAACCCAGTTCCACTGCATGTGGCCTGTCGCTTCTATGCAGGCGGCAGAGCCAAATGGCAGGACCAAGATGCCTTGCCTCATCCTATTAGCCGTAAGGAACAGACTGCTCCAGGCCCAACACCAGCATCGGTGTGCTTCCTACTGCTGCCAGTCCCACAACTCGCTGTTCCCCACCTCCTATCCCCAGACTCAGTCAACGCAGTAAGTGAAACATTGTTGCCTGCAGCACGCAGCACAGCAGCCTGAAACATGTCATGAAAAACTGCTCATCCAAGCAGTACACAACATTCTGCATCCAATGCTCGTGGCTCATCAGGGACTTGCTGTCACAGTGATCTGTACACATTGGACCGAGGTTGCAGACATTGCACACACGTGACCCGCATCAGCTGAGCTAATGCACATGATTGGATGACAGACATGCAAGGGAGGATGACAGGGGCATTTGCATTGCCGGGACAGCAAGCATGACGGCCTCCTGCACTTTGTTAGCACCTTGCAGCTTCAACAGTGCCTGACAGCTGGACCTGGGGACCATGTGCTCGAAGACGCAACTCATGTACGTACCTTTCAAGATTTCTTCAAGTGGCGATGCCAGCTAAGTAGACTGGTTCCTCTGCACATCAAGCATTGGCAATTCAAGCTTCAAAATAGGCCATGATGGGGTGGGATTGCGACCTGCACGATGCAGTACTCAATTCAGTCAAAACGCAAGTAAGTAGATCGGTGATAGCAGTAACGACATACGTAATTAACATTAACGAATGAATAGGTAACAATACCTGCTCCAAACTGGTTTGCGTGTTTACATAGTTTGCGGCCTGAAAATGGCGCTCTATAAAAAAACAAAAATACTTTTGCGTTCTTTGTTTTTGCTTCTTGGACGCCAAAGCTGGCATGTTTTGCGTTCTTTATTTTTGCGTCTGACATTTGGCATTCTTATTCTGCGTTGGCCGCCAACCTGTTGCACCACACACCATAGCTGCCACACACCAGCACACTGCATCTGACACATATCATGTATGTGTGAGGTGTCAAGTGACTCCTACACACTGTGACTGTTATACCAAAGTCGTAGATCTATTGTACCAATCAATGGAAAGGTACCACCGTATGTTAGGGTTAGGGTTGAGGGTTCATGGACCCGAGGACTCCAAGCCAATCGCAATCCTAGCTGGAAACTTGGCCCTAGCCAAGGCGTCACCTGCAAATGTTGCCTTGTTGGTAGCATCTATATCTGTGAACACTGGGTTGAGTCTGGGAAAGATCTGAATCGTGTGGCCGTCCTTGCGCTTTTTGAAGAAGTCACACCTTGTTTAAATAAAGCAGGCTTACTTGTCCGATTACTTGTGTGCTATTGTGACGCGCAGGTTGTGGGTGATCACGGGGGGAATGACAAGGTGGTGATCAAAAAGGCGCACGAGGTTGCCCTTCTAGGGTGAGTGAAATGTGTGTGACCAGCATTCAGTGGGTGTGACTTGTGTGACTGGCATCAAGTGCATGTGACTGGTGTGACCAGTGGCAGATGTGGCATTGCCGGCAATTGGTCGGTGGATTGCAACCTCCAGGTCCCTCCTCCATCACGGCGCACTTGATTTCTGTACTGATTATCTATGTATCCATTTGATTATTGTACTGCTCCAAACTAGAATGTGTGGAGTGTTCCTGTTCCGTGCCCTGCTCTTTGTTTATTGTTACCTATTCATTCGTTTTGTTATTTACGTATACCGTTACTATTATACTGATCTACATACTTGCGTTTTGACTGACTCAAGTACTGCATCATTCAGGTCGCTTTCCCACCCCATCATGGCCCACCCCAACATGGTCTAGGCGTTACGTTCTTGGCAGACGTGACGGTTAGCTGTGGTAGTGCATGACTCAGTCATGTTACTTATTCAGTGACATCAAGCGTTCAGTCACATCAAGTGTCCCTCTATTGTGGCCCTGGCTTCATGTCTCCAGTCCCACCAGCTAGCTCTTGAGTAGCCCTAGCACAGGCTCTGGCACAGACCCTGGTAGCCCCAATGCCACAACACACATGGCCATGTGTCGCTCACGAACGGTCAGGTTTTGGTGTGGGAGCAGAGTGAGGCGTGTGGCAATGGTGCAGTTTATCAAAGTCAAGCACTGTCTGATTGTCTATGTGGGATCAGGTGCCTGCCATGAGTTTCTGTAACGCATCATTCAAGATTTGTGCAATAGATTTCTGATTCTGCAGTCAAGTAGAAAAGCACACGTAAGGGATGTTTGGTTTGGCAGCACGAAGGCACCTTGGGGCCATGAGTCAGAGAGCAAGTAGGGTCACACCCCTTATGTGTATATATGGCATATCTACATATACAGGCGGAGTGCCTAATGCGGCCGATTTTTGACACAATTTTTCAGAAATGATGGTTCCACGTTACATTTTTCCACCAAACTTTGCCAGTACCTGCACATATATGTTTTAAGAAAAGGGGCAAGACCCAGGTCCACCAAGGTCAGTGGGCGACATATGGCGGCTCACTATGTGACAGGGGTCAAAACGCCCCGATTTCCCGCGACGGTCCTAATGTGGCCGTTTTTTTAATGAATAGTCATAAAATAGGCTAAACCTGTCAGTTTTTGTCCAAATCTTTGTCCAAGGTCCTCTCTATTGTCAAGGGTCATAGTGGTCCAGCATTGGCCGTGGCTGGCCACTGACTAGGCCTGTGCTGTCATCCTAGCAGCCCTACGAATCGCGGCCGCCTCCTTGCGCGCTGCCGCCACCTTGTTCTCTGAGATGTGCATGTCTAGGGCCACCTTGGTCACCCCTCAACCTCATGTAGTTGAGGGACTGCACGGGGCGGTTTGCCCACTCAACCTGGGAAACATAGGTGCTGTCTGGGATGTTGGCCGGGGTGACCTCGGGCAGTGGCGGCAGGTGCGCGTCGGGCGCCACCTCGGATGTTCTGTCTCCCTCCACTTGGTTGATGTAGGCAGCGGCGGTGTGCAGGAGGCGAGGGGGGCAGAAGGGGAACAGGCCAGTCTTGGCCCAGGCCCGCCGCATGCGGCTGGTGTCGTAACCGATCGTGTTGCGCAGGGTGGCGTCCAGCACGGAGAACCACTTGGCGCGGGTGAGGTCGAGGCAGTTGTTGTTGGTGGCCTCCCCAGCTACATAGGCAGCCTGGCCCATGAGGATGCCCAGCCCCTTCTTGTAGCCGCCAAAGACCTGGTCCATGGGTTGGATGATGGCAGTACACTGGCCGGGGAAGATGAGGATGTCGATACCTTTGGGGCGTCACGCCGCCCGCAGCTCCTCAGTGCGTGATGCATGGCCGTCAAGTAGCCAGCACACATACCTTACCTGGTAATTTCATGGACAGTGGACTCAAGGGCAGGGACAATGGCAGGGACTCAAGGGCCGCAAACATGTAAAAGTGCAAAGAGCAGCATCGTGCACATGTGAGCCTGGCGCAAGCCAGACCAAAAACCCTTTCTTGCCGCATGTCCGGAACAAAGGCGTATCATTAGCCAACGACAAGCTGTGCTCGCTATCTGCCTAAACTGGAGTCAAGCCAGATAGCTGATGATTTGTGAAGCGAACTGTGGTCACGCCAGAGGCGCTGCGGGATGTTCTTGCCGTGACGTGGATGAACGTGGACAAACGTGGCTGAGCGCCACAAGGGATGATAAGTCAGTTTATCTGTAGCCCATCGTCGCCTCTGGTGTTTGCGTGCGCAGCTTGCCCTGCTCATTTACTTGACCTTGGATGTGCCTTGCCACCAATGAGACATTTTGCAGTGGCTGACCTTGTCATCGTTGGAACGGAGACGCTTGTGATACCGGGAAGCGGCAAGTCCTGTTCCGACGCAGAACATGCCCAGCGAGTACGATCGCCTGGCTTGCAATAAGCGATCGGCTTGCAAACCTGCACTTGCATGCAAGCAAAGAGAGCTCACGATGGCTTTTGATTAGTTTGGACAATGTATGTGTCTCGCACTCAGACCGAAGGTGCAGCAAGCATGGCAGGTGACGATGAGTCCGTGAGAGACTTGGCGGGCGGCTCCAGTCATCAACCGTCAAAAATGAATTGGGTTCCTGGTACCTGAACCTGATGTTGAGACAGACTGAAAGCTCGGCATTGCTGCATACTGCATACTCTGTACTTGAGCGAGCACATGTGCTGAGCAATCGTATGGCGCTTACACGACCTCAACTTCAGCTCGGAGTGGCCAATTCAACATGCATCCCATACTGTGAAGTCCACATGCGTGCAGCAGCAACCTCAATGCCAGGGATCTGTTGGTATCTGGCGCACGTTCCATTGTTACCTTGATCTGCATGTCCTCTTTGCATGGCCCTCATGGGCTTTTCTGCTTGCCCTGTCAAGGCTTCGTTGCAGGGTCTCGCTGGCTTGATTCACGCATCAACTCTTTGCCCTGTCTTGAACGATGCAGTACAATCAAACCAAGTGTGGGCAGCGGGAGCAGCAAAGTATACAGCTCAAGATCAGAAGCTCAAGAGACGGTGATGCCAATGGCAAATGGAACGTGTCTTGATCTTGTTGAGTATTGGCAAGCCAGTACACCTTTTTTAAATGCAATGACTCAGGAAGTCCCCATCTACCCCACGCTCTCAAGTGCCTGTCACATTGGCATGTTGGTGCCAATGTTGTAAAAGCAAGGAAGGCCACCTCCGCCGCAGCACATAAACTCAGGCACAGACATATGGGTGAAACAAGGCAACTTGTGCGTTCCCAGCACACAGGGCACATGCTGTTCCTTCACCTGGGCTACCATTCCCGTTCACAGCTTCCGTGTTCAACGTTGTCCAGCACAACAGTGCCATGTGATTGAATGGTTGTGCCCTGACATGAGAACACTGGGCCTGTGTCAATCCCTTATCTGCTGAAGCAAGGTGGCTACAGAGCCTTAGCCTGATACCAAAGCACCGATTATCAGAGACAACTCAGCCTGAGTTGGACAACATAAGCTATGCCTGCACTGAGCCAATCAATGCTGACACGCGTGACCCAGATGTTCTTCCTTATTCTCCTACGTACGTCCACAATGCGGACGCCACTGAATACTGAACTACGTTTGAATAACATGATTTGATGCACAGGGTTCAAAGCATCAAGATACAGGTTCAATCGCAAGCAATATGGAAGAATACGATGATTACAACATCGCAGACAACGCAAGACCACCAAGTGCCATGCTACTTGTTGAGATCGTGAAGGATGCTTGTTGCCTGGCCGCCTTGCACCACCTCGTAGCCCACGCCGGACATGGGGTAAGGCATGGCTGTGCCCTTGGACAGGTGGCTGCGATCCAGCAACTGATTCAGAGTCTGCAACAAGCAGCAACAAACATAAGGACACCAGTGGGTTAGTCAAGTCTGGTGGGCAGGCAGGCCGCTGTGCATCAATGGCTTGCTTGAAGGACAAAGCATGTGTGTGTATGTATTAGCCTAGGCTAAGCAAGCACACCTTTACGTCACGACCCAACAATACTGTATGTACTTAGACGAACGAAACAGCAGCTCAAGTAAATATCAGTAAGCAAGCAAGCCTTTGTTGAGGTTTGTCATAACCCAAACATGCTCCATGCATTGTGTGTGTTGGCTTTAATACCTGTTGTGATACCAAGAGGTTGCTCTGTTCCTTGCCCTGGGTTACCCTAGTCCCATTGCTCCCTACATACGGATGTTGCCTTGTCCACTGGCACGAGGCGCCCCAGAACTCAACTTACATACCCAATCTCCATGTTTGCATTCTCCACCCTGTCGGC
This sequence comes from Chloromonas sp. AAM2, assembly GCA_004335635.1. NCBI lineage: Eukaryota > Viridiplantae > Chlorophyta > Chlorophyceae > Chlamydomonadales > Chlamydomonadaceae > Chloromonas > Chloromonas sp. AAM2. The sequence continues at coordinate 17,091 of QAXH01004966.1, forward strand.
TGCGCCCAGGTCGCCCACACCTCCAGTTGCAGTATCCGTGTCAATTGTTCCACCCCCCTGTACTATCCAAAGCGCTTGCTCGCTGCCTCACCTCATCTGACACTGCATCGCTCTGAGCAATGTCGCCCATGAGGTAGTTGCCCTGCAGCAGCTCCATCAGCTCACTGGCGCTCAGCGAGATGGCCTTGTCGGACTCATCCTGCACGCAATAACGACTCACGTGTAAAGGGGGAGCAGCAAAAGCAAGCGGGAAAAACTAATGTACTGTTGGTGTGGTGAAGCGGCACACAGCAAAGTCAAGAAGAAGCAAGATCAAGGTGGCCAGTAGTGTGGAACAGCCGTAGGAACAATGCTTGATCAGCCAAGGCAGATATGAAGACAGTATATTTGTTGCATCATGTTACCCTGGCATACATGTGCCACACATGAGTGGCACTCGCTTGAGGCCTGATACTCGCATGCCAAGCCGTGTATACATTGCACAGTCTGTAGCATGACACAGGGCAGAGCATACCCTCCTCTATGCACATCTTACTGGCGTCTTGACATCCCCTTCCTACAACACCACTGAGCCTGGCGCATCCCGCCATGTCATACCCTACCTGTTTGCTGTCAGTTGCTCCCTGGAAGGCTCCCTTCTTGATGACAAGCCGCTCCAGCGCCATCTTGTCCGCGGCCCGCTTGAGCATCTTGCCCTCCACGCTGTGGCTGGTGGCCAGTCGGAAGACGAGCACGGGCTTGGTCTGACCGATGCGGTGGCAACGGTCCATGGCCTGTGAAGAAGGTGCAGGTGGAAGAGCTCAGGGGCACAAGTCGGAGAGAGGTTCAGATCTGCCGCTCTGATGACCTCCAGCGACGGAAATGCAAGAAGAACAATGGTGCTAGTGGCCAGCTGTGCCAAGATAGACTGTTGAGTTAGCTCGTGTTCTTCTTCTTTGAATTCCCACCTGCAGGTCCTGGTGCGGGTTCCAGTCCGAGTCGTAGATGATGACGGTGTCGGCCGCTGTGAGGTTGATGCCCAGACCGCCCGCACGTGTGGACAACAGGAACAGCCAGGACTCCTGCAAACAACAGCAACCAGGCCACAGAGCACATGGATGACTTGGGTCACAACACGGCCTGGACACATTTCCATGTTTTTGCGCAAGGCCTACACTTCAGCTTGGACTGGCTGTTGGGCTGGACATCAAACCAGGCAGCCTGGCTGAATGCACACTGGCGGGTTGCTCCTATTTTGACCCCACGGCACAGTTGATGATACTTGACAGAACCAAGTATCTGCTCTGGTCTGATAGTAAAAGATGTGTGACGAGCATAGATAAATCATAGTTGCACTCGAACAAATGCCATCACCTGGCAATGTATAACAAGTGTCAAACTGCTCACCGACTCCTTGTTGAAGCTTTCAATGTTTGCCTGCCTCTGCTGCCAGGGGATCTGGCCGTCCAGGCGCAGCGCCCGGTGGCCCCGCTGCTCCGCGTACGAGTCGATGATGTCCAGCATCTTGACCATCTGAACACACACGCACAAGTGGTGCACAGTGTACAGTGGACGCACTGCGGAGACACCACGGACCGACACCATTTCAATGGCAGAGAGATTTCGTGATGCAAATAAGTGGTAATGTTCAGTGCACAGTGAGATGCAGAAAACAAACACACTACTATTGATGCCAACGAGTAGCACCGCAGCAAGTGTGCGTGGTGTGCACCTCCAGATGCACACAATCCACATGCATACACGCATGCGCAGACAATCAAGCCTGAGGAGAAGATTGTGACAATCAAGCAGCAGCAGCGGACAGCTGACATTGCCCCTTCACCTTCCCCTCTATCATGCTCACCCCTGGCGCTCACACAAATACATGTGCATACAGACCCACGTACGCAACAGGAACAACGCACCTTACTCAGCCACCAGTGCCGTTCTGACTTCCTCACCCTCTCACACACTCACCTGCTGCAGACAGCTGACATTGCCTCACATCCCCCTACCACCCACCCCTCCCTCTCTCACACCATTACCTGTGAGAAGATGAGGACCTTGTGTCCCCTCTTGTGCAGTACCTCCAACAGCCGGTCCAGCTGCCGCATCTTGCCGCACTGCTCCACCAGCACCTGCGTTTAAATCCACGAGGGCTTGGACTTGATTGGATAGTATAATAATATTTGAAACAACACCCGACAGCAGTCACAAGTGGTAGCAGGTGTAATGATGAAGCTCGAGCCATCTTCTGTTCAGACAGATGAACAATCCGATCAGCGCTAATAATAATCATGATAAAAGACTCTCACTCAGTCACTCACCTCCGGTGTGGGGTAGCTGATGTCGCTGGTGAAGGCAGACGTGATCAGGTCAGGGTGGTTGCAGATCTTGCGCATCTGTGGCCAGGAGCAGTGGTCAGGGGGGAGGACTCAACCTAAACGTTTTAATGCGCCTGCGCACCTGCTTGGTGCAATTCTGAAAAACAGCACAACAGTCACAACAACACTTGCGGGACACATCCCTTATGCACATCGTGCGCATTGACACGAATGTAAAAAGACAACAACAACACAGCAGTGAAAACACCACTGGTGCACCCAGTTCTGCTGTTAGAGCACGTGTGGCCACTGCAACCAGAGAAGCACTGCCACTGTTCGTGCCCTATTGTAAACAAAGACGTCCGTAACAGGGATGCAGATCAACAGAGCCAGTGGCAGTTTGCAGTGTGTAGACTGATTACCGATCCAATCAGATCCACACTCCTCGCACTTGTGAACTGATCAACAGCATCAGTGGCAAGATGGACCAGCAGTCACTGGTTGCAGTCAACAATGTTTACAAAAAAACGCCACATTCCCACACCTGCATGAGGACGTTGTTGAGCTTGCCTGCCGCTGCTATGCTGCCGCCCTCCTGCTCCGCCTTGTCCGCCATCGCCTTCTGCGGGTGTGCGGGACAACAAACAGGGGTATCAATCATCCGTATTGTGCACTGACATGATGTAAACGACGACGACGACGACGTCGACAACAACAACAACAACAACAACAACGAGTATGAAGATATGAGAAAGCAGTACAGCGGGGACTGGTGCGCACCCTGCATCATGGAGCATCGTCTGCCGAGCCAGTCACACAGCTGCGTTGCTGCCAAGCCATTGCTCTTCGATCAGCCCACACTAGTCAACTTTATCACTAGCCAGTGCCCATTTCAGGAAGCCACGACCTGGTCTAGGTGAGCTGTTCAGTGTAGACACACCATCTGTCAGCTTCAACAAACACACATCCCAGACCATTACCATGACAGCTCTCGTACCATGAGCGTTCCCTCCTTAAGCTGGCCGATGAGTTCCTTCTGTGTGCTGGTCATGGGCGCGTACAGGATGATCTCCATCTTGGAAGGCAGGTCGATCTTGACGTCGCTCTTCAGGCGCCGGAGCATAAAGGGCTTCAGGATCGCATGCAGCTTGCTCACTACGTTGTTGCGCTGCTCGGCGGCCAGAATGGCCTGAGGGAAGAAGGGGCAATCATGCTGTCAGCAATCAATGCAACCAAAGCAAGGACGGCCTGAGCAAATGAACGGAAAGACATGCTACGACACACAGTAGGCAAAAGATACCGCAAGGTGCATCACAGCAGTGCATGCCACTCGCACTCGCTCTGTTTTGGAAAAGGACATAAGGGAAATCAAGGCATGCGCTGCTCAGGATGGCCTGAGCGGCACAAAAGGGCAAGACACACTGTGTGCCAGCGGCAGTGTTTACGCTCGCTAAACCTTGCATGGCGCACAGAAGTCTCACTGGAAACTTGATGATTGACATGAAGCGAGACCAGACGAGGCCACAACAGGCATGTTCAGACTGGCAGACACAGCTTGCACCTCAAGTGCCAGAGTGGCCTTTATCACGACATTTGAACACCCTGCATCAGCTGATGATGAGCAACAGGGTGGCCAGAACAACCAATACGCTGCTACTCTGCAGGTTCCTCAACAAACAACGCCGGAACACCACAATGAAAGCATCCCGTCAATCAACATGCATTCCTCCTCCACTTGACTAAGCTCACAATCCCGTTCAGTCCATGCCCCTCACCTCGTCCGCCCCCTTCTGCCCGACCACGTCCGCGAACTTGAACCACTCCTCGAAGTCCACCATGTCCTTAAACACATCGGGCATTAAGAAGTTGAGCAGCGACCACAGCTCGGCCAGGTTGTTCTGAAGCGGAGTGCCTGCACATGGAAAGGAACAGAACAGCATCCGAGTCAGAAAGAATACCCTACTCTAGTTAGAAAACTGCCCTAACTTTCGTCTTTGGAGATTCTTTCCCTGCTTTGTTCCACAATTGTCAGACAAACATATGGCTTACTTGCGGCATTATATGCTTGCTGCATGCTTGTCCCAGAACATGCAGCCGTCTGAACTCGCTCTGGCCCTACTGCTACTACTCAATGCGTCGATCCCCTGACCTGACAGCAGCAGCTTGTTCTCCACCGGAATGGTGCGCAGTTCCCTCAGCAGCCGGCAGTGCGCGTTCTTCAGCCGGTGACCCTCGTCAACAACCACGTACTTGAACTTGATCTGCAGACACACGAACATGTGACAACCACTCATGTCCATGCAGGCAAGCAGGCAGCTGACCCCAGAAGCAGGCAAGCACTGGAGACACTGGCAACCCCAGCCCAGAATCTAATAACCCATATTAGCAGGTGACACTACTGATGCTACCACAGTTACAGCCACGGAGTTGATGGGATGGCCACTGATTGTGTTGGTCAGTGTGGCACAAAAGCAATGTCTGGCCACTGCCAATACGCGCTTTCCAACTTGACAATACTATGCACAGTATGCACAATCTTGGATACTTGCCCGGCAGTGCTGCCTTACCTTGGCCAGGGCCCTTGCGTCTGCGATGATGATCTCGTAGCTTGTCACCAGCACGGGGAAGTCAGCGGGCGGGCGGTCACCCCCTGTGTGGGGCCGGCACAATTGCATGCGTCAGGCGAATGCGTGCTGTGTGGCATGAAGGTGGGCAACACGCCACCGCTGCCTCAGTAGACACTCTATCGTTAGACCTTTCCTGTTCAGTGTGCCTGTTTCGTTGATTCATCAAAACAGTTTTGAGCGTAAAAAGTTGTCAGTAAGTATGCATGACTCAAGGTAGACAGTAGTGATGTGCGCATCAGTGCAGCAGACTTCAAAACGGATAAGTCCAGTTCAGATTTCCATGCCAGTCCATGCCTTGCAGTAACGTTCATCACAGCAGATTCCAACTGGAAAGACTTTTCATGTTCTGCTGTTGCTCAACAGGCAGGCTTGCGAAGTTTTCCGCACTTACACTTAATAAGCTCTTTGGTAGCCCACACACACTGTACATACAAAGTATGATTATCACATGGCTTACGCAGAAGCTGCCTTGTTATATCCGTTGTACCCACCCACCCACACCCACAGTACTTGAGTTGTACAATGACTGTGCTTGAGTTGTTGTTTGTTGAACTGAAATTGTTGTTGTTTGTTGAACTGAAGTTGTTGTTGTTTGTTGAACTGAAGTTGTTGCTGTTTGTTGAACTGAA
>QAXH01004969.1:1800-18430 GCA_004335635.1 Chloromonas sp. AAM2
CACGAGAGCAGGGACACACGAGAGCAGGGACACACGAGAGCAGGGACACACGAAAGCAGGGACACATGAAAGCAGGTCCTGGGCCACACGAGCGGCACCAACTTCTTCTTACCGGGTGCTGCACTTCATCTATGAGCTTGTTACTCGATGGTTTGTTACTGATACATACTCTACCTGTGAGCACGAGCACGGCCTGATTGATAAGAAAACCGCCCTACAGCCTGGCAGGTCTTTAACCCTTACCTGCTGGCACTAGCTGTGCCCCGAACGCCCTCAGCCCTTACCTGTTAGCACTAGCTCTGCCCCGAACGCCCTCAGCAGCACGCGCCTCTCAAGCGACATGGACGCAGGCATGGTGAGGATGAGCTTGTAGCCTTTGGAGGCCGCCACGAAGGCCAAGCCAATGCCCGTGTTGCCGCTGGTGGGCTCAACCAGGGTGCTCACACCTGGGTGGGCAGCGCCAACAGCACTGACACACATCGTTTGTGCCCTAGGCATGTATGCACACAGGCAATGTGCCCTCCATTCCTTTCCCCCCAGCAGTAGGTCGGCAGCGCTGAGCATTAGCAGCAATACTAGCGTAGTAGCCATGCAGAGGTAGACATGTGCAAAACTTGCATGTTTGAGTCACACGACCGCATGCGCCGCTCAGTAATGAACACTGGAACAGTCCTTGTAGCTCAAAGGCACTCTCTCTCTCTCTGCCTGTGAAGCCATGTGAGGCCACATCATCACAGGTGCTAGCCTCCATGACACGCCACGCCTCGCCATGCCACTCGTCGATATGCCATGCCAGGTTCACACGAGCTCGCATGTGACACGTGCAGGCCATGTGCTCCAGTGCTGCGCCTCACCAGGTTTGATGAGGCCCTTGCTCTCTGCGTCTTCAATCATGTTACGACCAATCCGGTCCTGCGGAACATCACGCAAAATCCACGTGCACCTTTGCTGTTGTATTGTTGCTTGGCAATGGCCTGAACATGCTTCTGGAGCAGCGTGCAATTCTGCTTACCTAAAGAGCACAGCATGCCATATCATGTGTAAGGCACACTGCTTTGCCGAGCACAATTGCCTGAGTGGATAAATGCATACACTGAAAGATAGCATGCAAAAAACCGTCACTCTGGTCCAGACTTGTATTTAAGGATCGGTCGGCATAAGGTCGATTGGTTGAATGTGTTGTTATTGTTATGACGGCTTTCACTCTAAGTAAACAATGGCCAAATGTTCTGGCGCGTGTTCAGCACAGGTAGTGCTCAAAGTGCTGGCCTTCGAACTGCACACGATCGTTCATCGGTCTCATGATCATTTGATTACCAAGCATGTGCTAGGACAGGCCATTGAACAGTACCCTGGTCTGCCCCTTTCCGTGGCCCACCTTGACGCTACAGCATGGCTGCATGATCTCAAGCTTTGCCGCCACCTTGGCATGACACCCCTGTGCAGCCACCAAACCCATACACGTGCTGCTCACATCACCATGCAACTTGTGAGTGAAGCAATGTTCGTCAGATGGTAGTCTGGCCAGATCACAACAAAACGGCAAACAAAGGCAGAAGGAAGCAGTCATAATTAACCCTGTCATGCATGCCTGTACATGGTGTCATGCTGGTCGCTGTAGTAAGCTGCCGCCACTTCAGTCTGCAGGGCTGAGCCAGAAATCATTAGTCAGTGTTTAAAGCACATACAGCCTTGCCCACAGGTGTCAGCCACCAGTCCAAATGCATTGTCAGCAAGCCATGCAGGAGACCATGCAGGAGACCAGGCTGCAGCCAACCCCCCAGCAAAGAATATTCAGCCAGGCCACGTGACTCACAGCTGTCACACGATTGAGGTAGACCATGGGCGTGTTGCCCACCACCTGAGTGGCATCCTTGTGAATTTTATCAATCCATGTGGGTGCAGCCAGGGCAGCTGGAGTGGCTGTCGCTGCAGCTGGCACCTGTGCTCGCACTGTCAGCCGCTGTCGGCCGCCACTGCATAGCTGAGAAACCTTGTGGCCATTCTGCAGGTGCTGAGTATGCAATCAGTGGGGTGGGTGGCAAAGTTTATGCAGTGGTCTGGCACACCATGCGTCATTGGTGATGCTCTGCCAGACATCAGTCTGTCACAAGGGGCACAGTGCATGCATGTCCAACGGCAGCAAGAGCTCCAAGATCAACTGGTCCATTTCACGCGAATGACCATCTCGCAAATCTGTCACACGCTTAAAAGCGCACTGGCGGCTCGTACAAGCAACGGTGATGCCGCAGTGTCTCTTGCGCTGCAGCAAAAGTTGCCAGAATCAGGAGAAAAGATCGACAAACCTGCATGCACTGCATCTTCGTGCAGGTCCGGTTGTATTGGCCTCCGCCCACCGCCGACGCTCGTCTCCTCAAGTGCGTCAAGACCAATGATAAGTCGATGTCGCAGATGTACGAGCATTCTCGGCAAAGGATGATGGTTAACCGTTTGTCGGTTTTGTAACTTGCGCCATGTCCGCAGCTGGCTTGATGCGTGCATCGGTCGTCACAATCGAGCCAACAGCATGAGAATGGCGTCTACTATGCGCCCCGCCACCTTACCCTGTCAAGCAAAACCCCTGTGGGTGCTGCCTGCTCCTATCGTAACTTGCCCGCAATGCAGAGTGATGAGGAGGCGTCAGACTGTCACAGTTGCAGCCCAGCCTACTCAGCAACAATCGACACCTCCACAGCAGCCGCGAGGCCGCATTGAGCCCATGCGAGGACCGGGGCCGATGCCACCTCCGCCAGGACAGCCTTATCAGCAGCAACAACAACAGCAACAGGCATACTACCCGCCACCCTACCCGTCTTCATCGCAACCTCCTCAGCAACCACCGCAGGACAGGAAGCTAGGCAGCTTTGCAAACGCGCTCATAGCGGCAGCATTCATCGCTGGGCTTGGCATAGGCGTGTACTTCGATTCGGAGGTCACATTAAGCCCTAACAACGTGTCATCTACCGAGATTATCGACCGCAGCACACCAAACGCAGATGTTTGCATGGCAAACGGCTACTCTGCTTCAGTGTTTGACATGAAACTCTATGTCACCTTCAACCCGTGAGTAATCTGCACCTCTTCCATGCTGCCTGACTGCGTCACACAGCTGCTTCCAAGCAGGCAATTACACACATGAGCAATGTACAAGCCTGGCACATGCAGCCACAAGAACTCAAGACTGACCTTTGGCGCTTTTGCTTCACAGGTTCAACGTATACACAACACAGCCGGTGATTAAGAGCGGGTGTGTGTTGCGGCGGGCCAACGTGGGCGTGTTGGAACGGGAAAAGCTCGTGACACAACACGAGGTAGGTCATAGCCGTTCTGTGTCCTGTGGCATCTTTTCTGCTGTAAACAGAAAAGACACCGGAGTCACACCTCGGCATTGTCTAATAAAAGAACCGTTCTGCTGCCTGTGTCATGGCTGCCTACTTTTCACATGCTGCAGTTTTCCAGCCTGCATTGCTGCAGACTAAACATTCAGGTGTTTCGCAGCCGCCTACATCATCCCCCGAAAGCAAAGCGTGATCACTGACTCCCGCTATGACATGAATGCACGCAGGTGGACACATGCAAGTCGCGCATGAACACATTTGCTTACATGGGCGATCTGAAGAACTCCCCTGAGGTTGCATGTGTGTATCACAGCGAGGAGGCAGAAAATCAGTACCTGGATAATCTGAGGAAGAAGGGGGGCATGGGAGCCATGATGAACAGCATGTCCAACCAAGGGAGTGCGGAGGCTGCTGCAGCAGGCGGTGCGGCTGCGGCTGCCAAGCAATAGTGTGCTGGTATCTTGTGGTGTAGTGCCAGTTGTGTGATGGTTCAGGTGAGCCAGCAAGCCCATGTAAAAGGAGAGCAGCACAGTGAGCTGGTTGGGCACAAGAAGTTTGCAAGTAGGGAGCTAGAGAGAGGGAGAGGGGCAGACAGTTGCACCAGGCTGTTGCACCCTGGAGGGACAGCCTAGTGGTATGGACTCGTGATGCACATTCCAGTACGAGCATGGTCAAGGACGAACTCAGCTGTGCAGCAATTGGGCACTTCTGAGGACAACCATGTTGTACCCTGACAAAAATGGCAACATCTTACTGGAGTGTTCGAGGGCGCCAGATATCCAGACGATGATTGGAGGGCGTTGTTAAGGAGTTTAATGCGCTTCGACTGCCAATGCCATGCCTGAAATTCAATACTGACAAGGTGGTTGGTTTGGTTTGTGGACAAATCGTCATTCGTCTCTTTTAAATGTAGTGGCGCACGTTGCTGTGTTTGCAAACGGCACTGCATGAACATGTTTGTTATGACGCTTGGTGACAGTGGTTACATGCTGTTGATGTGGGATTCTGAAGCATGGTCTCCCTGTTTCTCCCTGATCTCGAGAATCATCCTGTGCTGGCTTAGTAGTGCAACGAGTAACGAGCCGTGCAGCATTGATGTGTAGTGCATGCAAAGCCTGTTGGGGCATCTGTATATAGTGAAGGTGTGACGCTGATTCAAACGCTTTTGCATTCCTGCATGGTTGATGTCAGGCAGGTGTGCCATGCACGCTGTACTTGAGGCTGTTGTTCAGCCATGCTGCTTTGGCTGTCTCAACAAAGCGTTTGAGGCTTTGCGGTGCCAAGACAGCCAGCCACTCCATGTGCCGGTATGCTCCAGCCCTGCCCCTTTGATTACATCAGGGGGGTCCACATGCACCAATCGCGAGCGCTAGCAAGCCATGCAAGAGACGAGGCTGGATACCGTCCTAACCAACCCTGAGCAACAGAAGGCAACTGCAAGGCGCAAGGAATACAGAAGTTCAAGCACTCTGAACAAACAAAAACGTACTGCCAAAGGCTGTCAGGCATGGGTTCAGCAGGCGCAGCTAGAAACAACGGACGGGAAGCAAAGTCTGAGATTAGATTTAATTAAAAGGGAGGTGCTGGATGCAAGTCAGCCTTGCAAGTGCTGTGAACAGTTTGAGCACAATCATGTGCGTTTGTACGCAGAGTACAACAGCTCCATGCAGTGTTGTTCTCATGAGCAGCATTCCTTTGAGACAAGTAAGCATATCAGTTCCATTTCATTTTTCACAGCGTTGCATTCCATCTCTAGCATAAGAATGGCCCGGGTGGAGGCGTTATACCCCTGCATGGTGACCCCTGTCACCCAGGGGGCAAGGGCACTGATTGTCAGCCAGAAAAAAAAAAGTTTGCCAGTTCTGGGACAGTTTAGTGATGATGCGATGGAACTGGGGTGTCCATGTCCATATACAGGTAGCACACTTGGTTTCCAAGGGTGTAGTTGTTTCATTCCCTCTCCTCAGCTTCCAGCACTTCTGGCACTGTGACGAAAGTGATGATGGCCTTCCGATCCCCCTGCAAGCACGAGCAGGGCCGGTGACAACTGGTACCACCTCACAGTGTATACTCGAGGTGACATACATCGGATTATGGCCATCATCATTACATGGCATTGCATGGCACTTGCCCACAGCATCGCCTAGAACATGACAGCCTACAATGCCTGTTCTACCAATCGCTCATCCATGCCTTTTCCATGTGCTGACATGAGACTACCCCTGTGCCTTTCCTTGGCAGCAGCACTGTGTAACTTCTGCATTTGCTTACACATTACTTCTACATATGAGTACACGCATGCAGTCACATGTATACACACCTGCAGTTGTGTGTGTGCGAGTGAGGGCGCCATGTCCATGTCCGGGGCAGAGGCAGTCATTCTGAGGATGTGCAGCACCTTGAGCATGCCGTTGGCGTCCAGCTGGACCTGAAGCACAAGGCAGATTGAGGTAACACGGTAACACCCGGCTGGGCAAGACAGGACCAAACAAGTGGTGCTGGGTGCTGGGTGCTGGGCTTGATGCATCAGCGGCATTGTGATTGTCATACCATACAGGTTAGTTTCACGAGCGGGCCCATGCTAGCAAGCCATGCCAGAGATGGCGATGGATCCCGTCCTAGCCTGCACCGAGCAGCAAAGCAGAAGGCCCAACCCTTGACACACGCCTAGCCTTGCCAAGCCTGCCTTAGTTGAGGAGTCCCCCACAGACGCCGCCTTGTCCATAGGCAGGCTGCAAAAGGCCGCCTTCATGGCCCGGTACTTGTAAAACTGCGTGGAGCAGAGAGCGGGTCTGGTCTGTGTCACTGCTTGCATTAGGGAAGCCTCCCAGGGACAGAGCACGGCATGGGCACTGCCCTGACCTGCCCTGAGCAAGAAAAAAAACAAGTCAAGTCGAGTCTAGGTTGGATTTAAGTGATTGGTAGAACTGCGTCGAGCAGGTTGGTAAATGGGTTAGGGATTAGAGTTATACTTTACATCAGGGAAGGCGTCACAGAATGCAGAATGGTGTGTGTCCCACTGTGTCCTACGCTGAGCACGAAAGGAGTAAGGAAGAAAGATGTAAGCCGGAAAGACAGACACAGGCTGACGGCGGGAAGAAGCAAGCCAGACCGGCAATAGCTTTTTAGGACATGCATGCAGGTCGCCTACCTGTCTCAACTCCCTTGGGCCCATGATTGCGCCTCCGGGATGTTGTGGCGGTGGCACCAATTCGAAGCCACTCAACTCATCAGGGGGGATCTCTTCCTGTCCAGAGCAGCAGGGAAGATACCTTTGTTTCTTGGTCGAGCAATTGAACAAGCCAGTAGCAAGATGCATCACCACAGCTTATTGTGGTGGTTCGGTGTCGAACAAGGAAGCAAGCAAGCAAATCAAACGGCATACTTCCCACGACCCTTGGCACGTGACCCCTGACAGACCAGCTCCAGAACAGACAGTAACCAACCTCCGCCCCTCTCTGGTCCATACTACTAAACACAGACCCAGGCAAACATCTCAACAGACCCTCCCATTCCCTCAACCCACTGTCGACCTGCAGTGCCCCCGGCCCCCCGCATGACGCCATGATGACGCGGGGCGGTTGGTCCATGAGCACCACCTCCACCGGCCCCCCGCCCCACTCGAGGTCCTCGATCATCTCCTTCGGGTAGAAACCTGAAGCGTGGGAGCGCGTGGCATGGCACGTAGTTACCACATGGCATTCACATGATCGCCCAAACGATTGTGGTGCCAAGACTGTTATCAAGAAGATCATGTTACACGACACGTGACTTATGGTGGCACAACACGCGGGAAGAGAGATGAAAGCAAACGGCATTTGCAAGCAGCAAAGTCATCAAATAACCAAGGAGCATGGAAGGCAACAGTATACAATTGTTCCAAGTGGTTTCACAGCAGTAGGTTCATTCCCATGTTTTGACTGAGACAGTACAGCTCAGGCGATTGCAAGGCAAAGTGGACCTTTGGCCATAATGAAAACTGGGGCACTGATCTGTGCCATCCATCCATCACTGGCGAATCGCAAGGCCGAGTCCTGGCTAGGTTCTGGCTGGCAGGTTACAAGCATTCTGGCACGCCGTGAGGTGTGAATGTGTGAATGAGATTCCTCGGATCTCACCCCGCGTCATGAAGTGTGATATGGGTCCCTCCCAGTAGTCCAGTAGGTCTCCTGCATCGGGCAGCTCCACGGCCCTCACGGCCGCATGGGTGGTCAGCAGGCACCCGCCCTCCGCGCCCTCGTCGGCCATGCTGCAACATGCATGGCGTACACGCCAGACAAATAGGTCTGTTCACACACATGCATGGCGTACACGCCAGACAAATAGGTCTGTTCACACACATGCATGGCGTACACGCCAGACAAATAGGTCTGTTCACACACATGCATGGCGTACACGCCAGACAAATAGGTCTGTTCACACACATGCATGGCGTACACGCCAGACAAATAGGTCTGTTCACACACATGCATGGCGTACACGCCAGACAAATAGGTCTGTACACACACTGCATGAACGGCTGGGTGAGGGCTGGACATTGGTACCATCTGGACATGTGCCGGAGAAGATCGCTGACCAGCCTGTCATGCTGCACATGGACGGAAGCAGAAGCAGTACCTTGAGGTTGCACAACGGTCGCCTGCTATCCCTGGCCACTTTAAGGCTAGGAAGGCATCTGCAGCCTTTATGCCTGTATTCGTCTGCCTTTTCGCCTACTCCAGGGCGGGTTCGTGCTCAGGGCAGGTCAAGACACTGCCGATTTTGTTCCATGCCGGCCTGCTGCCCTGCTGCGCACACATACACATATGCATCACGGACTTTGCATGTACGCCGTGCACATTGCATAAGAGACGACCTGGCCCAACCCTGCCGCAACCCTGTCACACCCACCACACACCCACTGACCTCCTCCCTACCTGAGCAGCAGCTCCGCGTTGTTCTGGGAGTACCTGAGCTGCAGCCCATGCACACTGGGGGCGGCGGCAAAGGTGCCAAGGGTGTCCAGTAGGTTGTTGAGCTGCAGACCGAACTGAAGGGAGAGCTCAGGGGGACACTGAAAGCTGGCAAACAGCTGCGCGCGCACGCCAGAAAGGCAGGGGAGCTTTGCAAAACAATGTTTCATCTGTAGGTTACCTGCTGTTGTTTCTATGTCCAAAGAAGACGCAAGCAATGGCATCTTCCGAGTATTCGACGTGGCACCTCAGTAGCAACACTGAGCTGCATTTGACGCATTCTTCTGGCATTTTGTTGAGGGGTTCTGTACCCTAATGTTATGGAGAAAGAATCACATCAAGTGCACCACTGCCTGCTTCTCCGCATCTTGTGCGGCAATCTTCCATCATGATCAACATTGCACGGCTTTCTGCATACTGCGCCCTCTTCCCCCCAAAATCAAAGCATGAGCATGATGCCGCAACCATTCAGGCACATGAAAAGACACTTTGTTGTTGTGCGGTGCTGCAATGGTGGTCTACTACCTGAAGAGCAATGCAGCCGCACCTCGGGTGGGAGAAGTACCGAGCATTGCCAGGACTTGCTGCCATCCTGCATGGAAGCATGGCATTCACCACCACATCTGGTCCGAGAACAGGTGTTGGAATCTCAACATGGAGGAGCTTTGAACGTCTTTGAAAACTGGTGGCACGCTCACACCGGCATGAAGAGACAGGGTTGCTGCAGTGGCTCCTGTTCCCTTATTTGCCGCTGACCAACGGTTTGTGTTTTGCAAATGACTGCAGCGGCTGTGCGGACACCCACTGTCTGTTCAGACAGTGTAGTTGTTTTCCAGGCGTGCCCTGGGCAGCATGCAAATCAACAAAGCATGCTGCCACGCTACTCGCCATTGCGCACAGGGCTTGAGGAGTAAGACATACCTGAAAGCGCACTAGGAGCCCGCCTGGATCAATCTTCATTGTGCATACCTGCACGGATACGCGCGACACGGCCGCCTTGCTTGAATGCACAGGACAATTTTCTATTGTCTGCCTATCTGGAACAGCAGTCCAGCTCCATGAAAACTTTGTCATGGCCGGCTTGGCCACAAGCACTGCCCACATGGTATGTGTAGCGCCATGAAGTTACTAAGCACATCACCTGACTTGACAAGGCATACTGACGGCATACTGGCTTAGTAGATGATTCAGACATGGGCATACCTCTTTCCCTCCTGACCGCAGACATTGCAACACGTTGTACAAGGCTTTGACGTCCGTGTATAGCATGACACACTCGTCTGACCGCTCCCCAGCGGATGGCTGGCCTGAGGTGCTCTGCGGCTGTTGCTGCTCCCAGCCCTGCGCAGTGCCCATGGTGCCCTCCCTCGCCGCACCACCGTTGCTAAACGTGTGGTTTTCATGTGCTCGTGCACCTGAACCTGAAACCATGAGGCCCGATGATGCAGGAATTCTTGATTTCCAAGAATCACTGATGTGATAAACCTTCAAATCCTAGCATGATAGGTGTAGCTATTGTGATGCTGCTGGTCCAAGGAGACCAGGACATGGAGGCAGTTGCCGGTCCATCAGATTTGAAAAGGTTCGTTGGTGATTGGTCGTTGTGTACATCCTTCCGATCCGATGCCTATGCCGCGATGACACCGCAGCTCCGACAAGTGCCAGAAATGCACACGTACATTAGCCTTTGAATGTCAAACCCTAGTAGTCCTTCCGCCGGCCAGTTGCCGGCAAGCCCGGCAAAAGGCCCAGCCGGCTCTCTTAAGGACTGGATTGCAAAGGTCGCTGGACCACCCATTGATTACAGCTTTAAGGACTTGAAAGCGATCACAGGTACGTCGGACACACCACACAATCTAAGAGCAGCAAGCAAACTCAGACTCACGAAGAGAGAACTACCCATCGCACAATGCATCTTCAGATACTGCCTGTACATGCACTGCGAGCGTGCACGATTGTGTGCAGATATCCTGTTTGAACAACCGGTTGCCGGGACACCTGCACACCCCATCCTAGCACTGGGCACGCCTGTGAACGAGTATTTGGAAGGACTGAATGTTCAGTCAGAGTCTTCCCCTGTGCCATCACCAAAGGGCAACTTGAACAGCAACGCCCTGCGCCTCTGTAACAACGCCCTGCCGAGCCTCAAAGGCTTGGACAAGGTCATGTCACACCTGTTAGAAGACCCAAGCGAGCTTACAGTAAGTACCAAAGTACGAAGTGCCAAGCATGCGACGGAAGATGCCAGCAGTGTCAGAAGCATGGCAGCCATGGGAGCTTGCGCACAAGTGGAGCTGGTATACAGCGGGAGCAGGTAGCTAACATGAACAAGCTATGGTGATATGAGGAGCACGAGCAGTGAAACGGGGTGGTTGTCGTTCTAATGTTACACGTCATATTCTTAAACATACACCCATGAAAATGTTCGGCCAACCTTCAACTGCGGGCATGAGTGTAGGTCTTGACGTACACAGGTGATATTGCTGTGGACGTGACTGCTGCACGCAGTGGTTGGATGCGAGCGGAAACAAGCTGACCAGCATTGAAGAGGTCGTGTCCAAGTTCCCCAGGTTGCAGGTAAGCACCCTGGGCTCAAGTAACAAGAAACTGGAAAAAAAAACCACCAGAACACCAAAAATCGCTCCCAAGCAGTTGCGAGTGCACAAGTGCACCCAGGACTACAAGAAGAAAGTGGGCGCTGGTTAGCGTGGTTAGCAATGAGGCCAGACAACCACCATCAGGACAGCGTCCCTTCCCCATGACTTTTTGTCGCATGGGCACGGCAGCAAATAAAACTCATCGTTTGTCTGGCAACAGACTAATGCTTAACGTCAGACAGGAGGTGCCGCCTGCAGGCACAAGGCAGTGCTTGAACCTGTGTCTGCTTGTCTGCACGTGTGCCAGGTGTTGTACCTCCACGGCAACGCAATCCACAACCTGCATGACGTTCAGCACTTGGCCAAGCTGGACCACCTGCAGAAACTAACGCTGCATGGAAACCCGATCGCGGAGAAGGCGGAGTACAAAATGTGAGCTTCCTATCATTCTCCTACCAGCAAGTGCAGCTGTTGCTAACAAGGACTTGAGGTTAAGTTGAAGGTTATCCATTTTGGTGCTAAATGGAATGGTACGCGCTTTTTAGGAGAACAGGCTGTTTAAACAAACACGCATTGGAAGAACAAGCCCCTGCACATTGTGATATATATCGGGTTGACGCCTTGTGGCCTGACCTGCTGCTGTTGTGCTGTGCAGGTGGGTGTGTGCGCACCTGCCGCAGCTGCGGTCGCTGGACTTCTCCACCATCACCAGGGTCGAGCGGGACAAGGTGTCGGTGTGGCACCGGGGGTACCTCAAGCACCAGAGAGGCCAATGAAAACTCATCATTGTCGATATGTATATGGCATCGGCAAGTTGGCGAAAACACCAACCTGCAAAGCTGTCTAAGTATCTCTAAACCAGGAAAGCCGTCAAAGGACGCGGAATGGCATGTGTACCACCCTGACCTACCTAATGAGCAGCTAATGAGTTGGGCTGAGAGACAGGCAGACACAGGCTGCAGATGAAAGAGTTGCTGCCTGTTTCCTCTCCCCGCGCTTTGACTTTTGCTTTACCCTCTCTTCAGTTGCTCTTCAGATGCACTTGAGTTGCTCAGGGTTGGTCAGGATGGTATCCATTCGTCCGGCATGGGCTGACACTGTTCAAAGCTTACGGTACAGGCAGTCTTTTCACGGACGCAGCGATGTTGCATGTGTGGCTTCTGTGCTCAATCAGTGCTCGACTGCACCGAGTCCTGTTGAAGTGAGCGAGTACGTGAGGCATCATGTTGTCACCCTGGGCAATGCTGCCATCGTGCTGCAGATATATAGTAATTACAACAGGAAAGCTCATTTGCGCTGAGTCATACAGTTGCACCGTGCGTTATGCAACTGCAAAACGGGAAAGCGTTACGAAAAGTCGCCAAACAGGTCAGTTGATGGATTAACCGTTGATATGCTATATACCCACAACAGTCAGGGCTTCCTGATGCTGATACACCAACCGCGTGCGTAAGCTTATCATGCACGAGACGATGTTGTATAGTGATTACCTGGAGCCTTCTTTGTACACTGTCCTCTTCCTTGCCTCACCCACCAAGCCGCGCAAGCAATCAGAGTGATAATGTTCACGGTAGGAAACCATCAAAACAAGAATGCCAGCCAAGAATACCAGCTAGCTTGTACCGAACATCAATCAAGAACGCGAAAACGTATCACAGCTCCCGTGTTTGAATACAGTACCAGAATCACAGTAAGAAATCTTCTTGTCATGCAATTGAGCAGACATTTTCATGTGGCAACATATTGCTTGGTCTGTACCCGCTTAACCTGACTTATATTATAGCTAGCAGAATAACTGCAAGACGTGTTGGCCAAGCGCTGGTGTGCACGCAATATACACCAGCTACTAACGTGCCGGCTGTCGCCCATTCCAGGGCAGGCCTTGTGACGCAGTTGCTCAGAAGTGCATTAAATGGGTTGCGAACAAGAATGAAACGTTATTGGAAAGGCCACTGACTGGCCATGGTGTGCAGCTGTTTTACTGGTTGATTCCCTCTGGAAAGAAGCCTCCCTTGTTGTCCGGTGCAGCCAGAGTCACAATGGCCAACACCTGAGGGGCAAGAACATGCAGCACCACATTTTCAGACAACTGTTCTCACCTGCTCAACAGACTGCCTTGACAGGACCATACCCAGCGTTTTAATTGAGATATGAAGGATGCAAAACAGTAACTATACCTAGCTGTCAGTTGCTATCTGGCTAGACGGCAGCTGGTGAGTGAGTGAGTGACTGCTAGTAAAGCTTCAGATGTACTCAGATGTCGCGTTTGTACTGTTTGAGTGAGCGTGGCAAGCCATGCAAGGATCGTGCTGCAGTTCTACTTAGGAAGATTTCAAGCGCTGGCCTCCTGCATTCAACAGTAGTGCGAGCCTCGCGCATGTGGTGGACACCAAGCAGCTGAGTGCGCACCTGGGAAATGCTGCGGCTGAAGGCAATGGCGTTCTTGTCAGCTGGGGCAATGTAGTAGTTGCCGTCCTCAATGATGCCCTGGTCGTCGTCAGCCCCGGAGACAGCAGCGCGCAGATTAGAGATGGCCTGGATGATGTCCTTGACTTGTGCGCCGTATGGGAACACGTAGTGGTTGGCGATCTTGAGCAGCAGAGTGCGGATGGCACCGCCGTGGTAGGCCTCGACTGCCAGGATGCCAGCAGCGGCCTCCAGGACGTCCTTGTTGGTGATCAGAGGAGCGGCACCCTGCGACAGAAGGAAAGAGCTCAAAGCGATTCATTGCGACCACGCAAGTGTGAAACGGTGGCTTTGTTCAAAGCTGGACCGTGGACGCAACATCGGGGGCAACATTGGAGGAGAATACATCCTTGGACAGGGCGCGGCCCCTTGGACGGAGGGGAAAAACCCTAGCAGTTCCGCACCATGCATTCGACTCCCTGACCGAGTAGGATGTTGCCATTAGAGGGAACACGCGCACTGCATACCTTGTACGCGGTCACGCCCACATCCTCAAAGATGAATGCAGCGTGTAAGAACACGACGTCGCTGCCGTAGGCGTCGAAGGGTGGCTGCAGGGTTGTGCTCAGAGCGGCGTTGGCGGCGGCCTCAAAGGCTGAGCCAATGTTAATCTTAGGCTGGTCAACGGCCACGTCACCCAGTGCGGCGCGCAGGAAAATAACGTGGGCAATCTCGTCCTGTGGGCAACAACCGGCAGACTCCGGTGTGAGGCGAGTGAGTGAGTGATTGTCTTTAAACACCTCTCTCGGATGATGTCACTTGTCTGTGCGGGCAGGTTGAACAGGCTGGCACACGAACTGCTCCGAACGCGTGCTGGGTTGTGTTCTGATAAGACTTGTAAGAGCCGGCTGTCACTCGATCTACGGTATTCAACACCGGCTGCTGAATATATATATATTTGGACATTTGCTGCATATACAATATAATAAATACTGACGATAAAAATTCAAAGAGACATTCACTTACTCACCCTCTCACTCTCTCACCTTTGCAATAGCCTCAGCATACATCTGCACATCCTTGCTGAGCAGCGCCTTCTTGCAGCCCTCAGGTTCGTAGCCCTTCGCGCCCCAATACTGCCTGTCAAGGGGCTCGCCAAAGGCAGCGCAGCTGTAGAAGTTGGCCTCCAGGTACTCTGCGAGGGGCAGGCATGCATGCAACTACTAGTAGGCATTGTGTTTTGATTGATTTGGTACATCAGCGAAGCCGTCAAAGGACATGGGACGGGATGTGTACCGCCCTGACCTGCCCTGAGCATGAAAGGAGAAGAAAGGAAGGAACAAAGGCAGAAACAGGCCCGAAGTCGGGAGGGATTGTATGAGTGAAGGATGAGCAGGGCAGCATCAGGTGGCCAGCAAAAGCTGGAAATATCTTGTGCAACTGCGAGACAGAGGTGCATGAAACAGGCGAGAGTAATCATCTATCCTGTGCAAGCTAGACACAGAGGTTGAGCCTATTCAAAAATGCCTATCACCTGTGGCTGGGGAAAGACGTCGACACTTAAGAAAGCTGGTTGTGGGCAAGGCCAATGCCATCAGCTGCGCATGGCAGGCTTACGAGGCCAACAGTCCACATGCCACTCACCCAGGTTAAGGGCGAAGTTCAGGATGACTGGGTCAATGTTGCCGGAGGACTGCACTTGTGGTGATGGTGATGGTGATGGGGGCATTGGTGACGGAGGCATTGGTGATGGAGGCATGTATTTGTTGTCCCCCTCCTTGTCCTTCATGTACTCGGACCAGGTTAGTCCAGGCTGAGTTGCTTCGACCCAGGTGCGTGCGAGCACGGTAGGAGAGCCCAGTAGCAGCAGGCAGGCCAGAGCTGGAAGCATTATGGCCATCTGCGGTGAGCGAGCAAGGACCACTTGTTCAATCGACTGGGTGGCCTCAGGCTGTGCCACGCCTTTCGATACGAACTGTACGAAATGCAGATCTGTACCTGCTGATGCGACTGACTCTTGTCTGCATTGGATGGCACATGCATCGTGCCTGATAATGCCTTACCTTGAACGGTGTGCGGTACTTAACGTGGATGAATGCGTTGGGCTTGACGCAGGTAGGTTCGGATTTGATTGGTGATGGTCAGATGGGTTGACTCAATCGAAGGCGAACACTTGGGTTATGTATGTCACATTGATGGGCTGGCTATTGAATGAGAGGGTGAGGCAGTGATGCTTGTGAAGACGTGGTCAGATCCGAATGACGGTACGGTGAGAAGTGAGATGCGAATACGGAAGCACGCCCTCGCCATTGACATCCGACGAGCGCCCAGCCCAGCTGTTGCCTACTGTCGACTGTCTGTGGTCTATGAAATGAATGCTGGGCACGCCTACATAAGATTGCGATCCCAGCCTTGGCAGAAAGCACGAGTGGTGGGCGTTCCGAGACAAGGCCATGGAGGACTAACGGCACAAGTGCGAATCCTAATGTCGCATCCTGCCCAAGGTGGTGCCTGCAAGCACCAGACCCACCATCACGACTCGCAGCTGCACGTACACTGAATGACAGATGCTCGGATTAGGACGGCGTAATATACGGATTTTGAATCTTCACCTTACAAGTCGCTCTCCTTTTGTGGCTGGAAGTTGGGCGACGGATTGCAGCGCGAATGAAGTGTGGAATGGCCGCGCAGCAGCAGGCGCAATGACAAAAGATGCATGACAGATCCAGGACAGCTTGCACTTACACCGACGATATTTGCAGTCAGGATAGCATCTCGGGGGGTGGCCACCACCATTACTATCACGGTGTGTCGCAATCCCTTTCACTTGTAGGTTGGACGGGCTGGAGAACCTCCCCTCATGTGATGCTGCACAAGGCTTAATTTTGTTTCTTTTTCTCAATTAAGGGCAATCCTCCGGCCTGACATGGGCCACACTGTGAGGCCCGGCAGTTTCAAGGTTACAGCAGCGCTCAATCAGCGAGAACGCTTGCAAGGCAAAGTCAGACAGGATTGGAACGAGTCCTCGTCCACCTTCGACATGGAACAGCCTTCGTCTAGCAAGGGGAAGGAGAAGGGGGAAAAACGCAGACACGGGCCGCTGTTGATAGGAAGTAAGGATTGCCAGCCAAATAAGAGGGGGTTCACACGGTAAAATTTTGGGTTCAATTTTGGGAATAATTTTGACTCAAAATTGAAAACTCAAAAACTCAAATTTTGGGTTCAATTTTGGGGTTCGGTCGGTTCAATTTCAAAGGGGGGGGGATTACTTTTTTTTGAAAATTTTGGGTTGGTCCATCTCAAGGACAGGTCCGTTTGAGTTCAAACTTTGACAGTA